>JAQNBH010000004.1:27202760-27504624 GCA_028752905.1 Cladorhizidae sp. MBARI D1340-BT2
TAACATCAAGAGCAATGATTGGTGTAGAGATACAAAAAACCTTCTGTGTGCATCAAATATTGGAAATACATGAAGTATACTATGCTTGTTAATGACGTAGTAATACACTTCCTTTGTTTAGCCACTTATAGCAACATGCTTGTGTTTTGTCAAACAAAATGATTGCTGAATGTTAGTAAGCAATATATTCTGTATTACGTCATACATGCAAAAATATATAGTTTTAATATTGATAAAACAAAGGCAATGGTATTCATATTTTGTGGTCATATGTGGTCACATAAAGGTGACCACAATGTTTATCGACAATAATGCTATACCATAATATATGGTTGCTAGGAACTTCAGTGAATTCACGAATTGGTGTCGATTTGGACTGAAGCTGGTTCGATTTTGTAACACTCTCCCAGGAATTTGATGGTTCAAGGATGTCTTCCACCTGAGGGTTGGCTCTAATACACATACAGAACAGCAACAAAAACTGTATAGAATGTAGAGGGAATTAGTCGATAGAAATAGCTTATCTATGTAGTTCTCCTTTAAAAAAGACTAACCATAAGAAGACATTTTTGGTGGTGACGACTTTGGAGCTCCATAGATTCTGCACATTTCACTTGTTATGTAGTAGACCTCTGTGTGCTCACACTCAGATAATCAAATGTTGCATCTATAGGTGCGTATAAGCATACATGCAGCCAAAGTTAGGCTATTGTACAGTACCTCATAATTGCCTGAATTTCCTGCAGGTGTGCTCCTTATTGGAAAGTGCTAGGCAGCTGCCGTACTCGATGAATATAAGTGTTTTCCTATGCAAATTTTGCTGGCATAATTTGTGGCATAATATACGATATATATGTACTATGCTAGCATAATGCTGGCATAAGAGGGTTGAATTTGTTAATATATTAAGCATTTGGTGGATCACATGAGCAAGCACATGGTTGGTGGACCCGTACTAAATGGCTGGAGCGATGATACACCATCATGTGACTGGAGACAATCGGTTTTTGTGTGCAGATAGCTCAGAGGAAGCCATCAGTGAGCCTTTAGTTACATTAGCTCTTGATAGCATGAAAAATAACTCAACTTTGTAGAGAAAGAGGAAAATTGTGTAACCCACCCAATGGAAAAAAGAGATCTTCCGGAAGTTATGTATTGAAGGAGGCAAAAGTTTTTCCTTCGCAGAGGGGGAATGTAGAAGAGATCAAGATGCTTCGAGACAGGCTAGTTATAATTATATACTATCCAAATGTAGACTATTGCATATCTTCTTGCTTCAGGTATACAGTATAATATCAGCAGTGCTGGAATGAGGGATGGAATTCCAGACAAGTTTGGCGATGCGTCTGCATCTTCCTTGAATGCTTTCAGAGCAGCCAGGTTCTCTTCCACTTCCAAGGTTAACGTCATGCAACCTTCAGCTACCGATGTGGTGCCCTGCATTCCATTCCTTTATCCTTTAATGAACAAACCTTCTCACTGCACTGAAGGAAGAATTACCAACCTAGTGTTTCCACTTCCAAGGTTAACGTCATGCAACCTTCAGCTACCGATGTGGTGCGCTGCATTCCATTCCTTTATACTTTAATGAATAAACCTTCTCACTGCACTGAAGGAAGAATTACCAACCTAGTGTACAGGCAACAGCAGAAGATGATGGGGCTGCGCTGATGGAAGAAAAACGAGCACCATTGGGTCAACTGTCCAATGTTGACCCAATGCTCTACTTCTGTCAACCTTCCTCAGCAGCTACATAAGACTGTATTTTCTTTGCTCAATGCTTCTTCAATGCAAAGCAAAACAGTTCACTGGAAAACTTACTACATGTACGTATATCACAGCTTCTATTACATTACAGTTATATTAGTGCCAGGCTTAGGGCTAGTGCCACCTGGCTTGCTAGGGATGGGGCTAGTGCCAGGGTTAGGGCCAGGGTTAGGGCTAGTGCTAGGGATGGGGCTAGTGCCAGGGTTAGGACTAGGGCTGGGACTAGCCATAGGGCTAGTGCCAGGGCTGGGGCTAGGGCTGGTGCCAGTGCCAGGATTAGGGCTAGTGCCAGGGTTAGGGCTAGGGCTGGGGCTAGTGCTAGGGCTGGGGCTAAGTACCAGGGTTAGGGGTGGGACTAGGGCGAGGGTGAGACCACGCCTTTCGCCTATACTGCTCCCAACTCCGTGAAACCAGGGAGGTCACGGAGGATCCCTCAAAGGGATAGAGCTTGGGCAGTGACACTGCTGACATAATTGGAAAAAACCCAGTACGAGACAGGACTCAAACCCACAACCTCTGACTTACATGGTCAGTGCTCTAACCATTAAGCCACTGGGACTGTCTGGTTAGAGCTAGATGCAGAAACAAGTCTTATGCTCATTTTTCATCATTGCCACCAACGGAATTTTCCCTTTCTGTCAGCTTGGGCTAGGGCTGGGGGTGGGGCTAGTATCAGGGTTAGGAGGGCTGGAGCAAGTGCCAGGGCTAGTGCCAGGGTTAGTGCTAGGGCTGGGGCTAGTGCTAGGGAAAAGACTGTAGTGCTAGGGCAAGGGCTATGTAGTGCTAGGGCAAGGGCTACGTAGGGCAAGGGCTATGTAATGCTAGGGCAGGGGGTGTAGTGCTAGGGCAAGGGCTATGTAGGCCAAGGGCTATGTAGGGCAAGGGCTTTCAACTTCACACAAGCCAAAAAAAACTAGTATCAGGGTTAGGGCTAGTATCAGGGTTAGGGCTAGTGCTAGGGCTGGGGCAAGTGCCAGTGTTAGGGCTAGTAGGTCTGGGGCTAGTGCTAGGGCAAAGACTACATATGTAGTGCTAGGGCAAGGGCTATGTAGTGCTAGGGCAAGGGCTATGTAGTGCTAGGGCAAGGGCTATGGCAAGGGCTATGTAGAGCAAGGGCTATGTATTGCTAGGGCAAGGGCTATGTAGGGCAAGGGCTATATAGTGCTAGGGCAGGGGGTGTAGTGCTAGGGCAAGGGCTATGTAGGCCAAGGGGCAAGGGCTTTCAACTTCAGACAAGCCAAAAAAACTTTTGTTGTCACTGAAATGTAATCAATTCCTTTCTTTTATTGACGGAAAATGCATTGACTGATACTACGTTCGCGTAAAAAAGCTTGAAATATCGCACACGCATGCCCAAAGCATTGTTCTATCGCAAAAATATACGTATGTATATGGAATGTGCAGCTTACGTACAGTAACCATCATAAACATGATGTCAAACTTCACATGGTATCTTGAAAAGTTATGGCAATCCGATCCATTCTAGCGGAGATTAAAAAAAAATTGGCCAAATTTTTCAGGATGATTTCGGCTTCTCCAAAAGCGACAGCAGTGAAGATGAGGGAGTAAGTGAATTTACTTCCCTGAGAAGCAATGAAGTCGACTGATGCGCTGACTGCTCTGAGAAGTGCTGTTGCCTGTAGTCCAAGAGTTGATCTTTTGCCCTACACCATCTTGTCTACATTTAGTTTGTCCAGCCGATGAGTCAGTGGCACTGGCAATTCCTGCTCCGTGGGCAGCATGGTCATGGATGCAGTCAAGCTAATTCACAAACAGTGGTGGCTCAGTTGCTATGCCATATTGTGGTAGTGCAATTGTTATTTCTGTGTTTTGTGGTTGTGGTCGGGGCATTTGTCCATCTACTTTTTTGGTCACCTACATACATACTTGCCAGCAACATTTTCAAGGTGAAGAAATTCCTTCACTTATCAATGGTCAATGGAGGTCTAAAACTGACTGGATGACTCGCTGGTTTAGTGTTTTCATTTATATCACGTAACCGGTCAATACATGAAGCAATAAAGGGCGGGGCACATTCTTTTTATCTTTCAAAATTTGTGTTATGCTTTCACATTGATGTGGTTTATAAGCAAACGACATTTATTATAAACTTGTCTAATTCCTCCACGTGTTACACTATGCAACATTTTACATAGTATCAAAAGCAGCACACAAAGAGATCTTTTCTTTTGAGCATCTATATCAAGTCAAGTTTGTAGAATCTATGGAGCTCCATAGTGTCGTAAACACCAATAATAGTAGTGTACTCTCAATGAACTCTCAGTTGACATAATAACATTAAAATCACCTTCTCAATAATCAACTTTAAATTGTATTTACTCGACGTTTCGACTAGGGCTAGAGCATCTAGTCGAAATGTCGAGTGAATACAATTTGAAGTTGATTATGAGAAGGTGATTTTAATAACAGTGTAGTCGCTCCTCAAAACTCATTCCCATGCTACTATATAGCAGGTGCATCATTGATTTGGGAGATTAATTGATTTTGGCATGGTGAAGTTCTTAATTTAAATTCAGCCAGTCGTTGCTTAATTGAATGTTCTAGAGTAGAGAGAGAGTGCTTGCAAGGATGTTCCATTTTGTGTGTGTGTCTGTATGTGTGTGATTATAGTTATTGAGTGTGGCTATAGTGATCTCCTGTGACAACTCGACTAACGTGACTTTCCTGAACGTCTTCGTTAACCCACTCACAGTCATCAGCGCCATGTGGCGCTCTGGGTTTTTTCTCGATTAAAAAAACACATGCATGATCGTTTATGTGCAATAATTTTTTACAGCCTATTTCCTGCTCGAAGTTACTTCCCTATAACTAAGGGGGGGGAGAGAATCTTGAAATGCAGAGTGCTTGCGGGAAAATGACCAGGCAAGTCTAGTGGAAGTAATTTTTCCAGTGGCAGGTGGTACTCTTGACTGGTATGAAGATGACTCTAGCGAGGGAGAAGATTGTGGTTTTCTTACTTGAGGGAGAAGATTATGGCATTCTTTCTTACTTGGGCATGGCTTCTTGCGAATATGGAGCCTTGGATAAGATGGCCACAATAGTAGAAACTGTTGCAACGTGGGTGGATGGGTTTGGCACCACCGCAAAAAGTGATGGCATGGTCTCTGACAAGGAAGGCATGACTTCTTGGGTTTGTAAATGGTATATAACTGTAGTATTAGCCTGTTCCTTGTCCACAGGCAGTAGCTATTTCCCCCCAGTAAAACATGGGTAGTGCTTAGATATAACTAGCTTCCAGGGTTATCCTTGGGCTCTGTTTAGTTGCAATGGTACTGTATATTTGATACTAGCTGATGATGCTGGAGAACTACAGTACAAGCACACAAAAAACACTTTACGTACCGTTTGCGTTGGACGTTTGTACGTTCGAGTCACAGCGTTGCTGTACCGTTCACCAAACGTTAGCCAAAAACGTTAGGCAGGGATCGTTAATTGAGCATTGTAAAATTGAGTTTCACTAGCGCATGCCAGATCGACGAAGGGAGAAAGGCACTGTCGTTGTTCTAGCGGTTATTCTTTTTCAGAATCAAGATGCCTTATTCTATTATAAGAAACAGAATTCTATTCTTTAGGATCTAGAGGTTCAAGGCTGCAGCTATCGTCTGTATTTTGAAGGAGGGCGTGATAGCAACAAGGCAAAGCATCCAGTTTTGTCAAGCACTGCGAGACTGGTATCTCCTTACAGCCTTGGAGCGGGAGATCTTCGTTTTTTATTGCTGGCCCAAAACTCGTGGTGGAAAAGATGCTGGAAGATGATGAGAAGACAGCATACAGCATTGCAGGTGTTCTGTGAGCACAGAGTTGGTGCAGGTGTTCTGTGAGCACAGAGTTGGTGTAGGTGTTCTGTGAACACTGTAGGTGCTAGTGTTCTGTGTGCACAGAGTTGGTGTAGGTGTTCTGTGTGCACGTCCTTCCCATTTCAACTCCTTCACAAATACAAATGCACACAGTTTGGTGTGGCTGGGAGTGTGTGTGTGTGTGTGGGTACAGTAGATGGCCACTGACTGCCAATTGGCAGGGGAAACATTCATAGATTGTGTAGTCCATAGTGGAAGCCACGCCATGCTCTGCTGCTCTTTGCCACACCTCTTCATGTACATGTACATTAAAATGATCGATTTCACCCCTTGCAAATATCCCACTCTGCTGTGTATGCACACATACAGTAGTGCTGAGAAGATATATACATGTATGTGTGTATACACACATATATATATAATGCTTTGCATGTTTTTCTCTCTCTTTATTTCCATATGCAGTGCACTGGAACAAGCTGTGTCCGGATGTGGGGCATCGTTTGCCCCCTACGTGACCTCTGACCTATTTGACCTCATCTTCACTTGTCTGTGCCACACGAACAGGTTTGTGCGTGAGACTGGATACAAGACTCTGGCTGCCATCGTAAAGTGCCCTGGTAATTGTACTGTGTGTACATATAGCTACGAAGTAGAAGGGTGGTTTGTATGTAATTGCAGACAGTTGGAACTGGGAGGAGCTGGTATAGGGGCTGGTAATGAGGGAGTGGTTGGGAGAAAGGGGAGGGGCTTGGAAAAGTCTATTAAGTGCCTACCTAGCTATGTAAGTGCCAATCTTGCTGAGTGAAGAACTGGCTTTACTGATATCACAAAGCCAATAATGCGTACATGCCAATAATGCGTACATGAATCGCATTTGAATTATTTATAGTTTGTTAGATGGCATTTGGTGGTGCTGGTTTTCTTACCAGTGGGTGCTGTAGGTAGAGAGGCTTGACAACCAAGCAAAACTATAGTTTCTATGCCAACATAATTATGATTGTGTCATGACCTTCTCTGTTATATTTCCTTCTGTTTAGCTCTCCCGGACTCCATCACATCTTCACTGTGGCCAGCAGTAGCACGCCAGCTAGCTGTAGGGCTGGCAGATGACTGGAGTCAGGTACATACCTACACCAGCTAGCTATGGGGATGACAGATGATTAGAGTCAGGTACATATAGTACCAACACTAGCTAGCTACATGTACATGTAGCAGATGACTGGAGTCAGGTACATACACATACACCAGCTATGTAATTATAGAGTTGACAGGTGAGGAGTCACATACATACACGTAATTATAGACCAGCTAGCTGTAGGGCTGGCAGATCATGGGCACAGGTACATACATACATACACCAGGTCAGGTACACACTTACATCAGCTATATCTGCAGGGCTGGCCAATGATATAATATTTTGGTGCGTAATTTTAGTTGGTAAAGGGTCGATTAAATATTTAGAGTACATGTGCAAGGGCATATTCTTGTTTGCCAATTCAATATAGAGTTTGAAATTTCTTGTTTTCCTACGTAAATTAATCTCGAGCTATGGATAGCTGTGGTAATGTTGAGCACCAGACCAGTGGGAGAGCGACAGTCTCAAGGTTGAGATTCTTGGACTCTAATGTGTGCAACATTTATTTTGGTGCACTTTTTCTACCTTTTCCCTTCTTTGTGTAGTATAAATTAGCAAGCCAATCATGGATCATATGTATCTTGTTGTTTTGTTGTTAGAGTCAGCCCCTCAGCAGAGGTTCTGGTACAGTCTGCTTTAATGGCATGGTAACAGGATGCACATGATAGCTCCAGGACTAATCAAACCATTGCTACTCTACATACAAGTTAAAATCAGCAATGCTGTATAGAATACCTGTTTTACCAGTTCAGGCTGTTTCTTTGCTGTACTTTAGTTCCTCTTATTACAGAGAAGAACAAGTGTCTCTCTTATAACCACCTGGACTGCCTCACTAGTTTGCTAGCAAACAAGTACAGCTCCATACTGCTATACTTAGCCACCCAGTACATGACTAATTAGATTGTACAGTAGTACATGAAGTTGACAAGATTTTTACCCAGTTTCATTATTATTTTTTGTAATGAGAGGCATAGGAAAGTTTGGTAATGGGAGGCATAGGAAAGCTTGGTAATGGAAGGCATAGGAAAGCTTGGTAATGACGGGTGTAGGAAAGCTTGGTAATGAGAGGCATAGGAAAGCTTGGTAATGAGGGGTGTAGGAAAGCTTGGTGATGAGAGACATAGGAAAGCTTGGTAATGGGAGGCATAGGAAAGCTTAGTAATGACAGGCATAGGAAAGCTTGGTGATGAGAGGCATAGGAAAGCTTGGTAATGGGAGGCATAGGAAAGCTTAGTAATGACAGGCATAGGAAAGCTTGGTAATGAGAGGCACAGGAAAGCTTGGTGATGAGAGGCATAGGAAAGCTTGGTGACAGGCATAGGAAAGCTTGGTAATGAGAGGCACAGGAAAGCTTGGTAATGACATGCATAGGAAAGCTTGGTGATGAGAGGCACAGGAAAGCTTGGTGATGAGAGGCATAGGAAAGCTTGGTAATGACAAGCATAGGAAAGCTTGGTAATGAGAGGCACATGAAAGCTTGATAATGGGAGGCATAGGAAAGCTTGGTAATGGCAGGCATAGGAAAGCTTGGTGATGAGAGGCATAGGAAAGCTTGGTAATGACAGGCATAGGAAAGCTTGGTATTGAGAGACATAGGAGAGCTTGATAATGACAGGCATAGGAAAGCTTGGTATTGAGAGACATAGGAAAGCTTGGTATTGAGAGACATAGGAAAGCTTGGTGATGAGAGCCATAGGAAAGCATTGTAATGGCAGGCAGGAAAGCTTGGTATTGAGAGACAGGAAAGCTTGGTGATGAGAGGCATAGGAAAGCTTGGTGTCTTTTGGTAGTAACACTGTTATAAGTGGACCTGTTGTAGTAAGGTGGAATAAAAGCAGCACTGTAGATCCTTGAAGATGAATTTCCTACTTTTGACATGTTAAAAATATGTGTTGATCTGTTCTGTTAGTTTGCTACTTTACGACTGCATCCAAGACAAGCTGGAAATAGTTTTTGAGCTAAGAACTGCTGAAACCATCGAGGAAGCTGCCAAAATGAGTTTTACCTGCAGACATAAGATATGAACTTAGTCTTTGCATGTGGTTGGGTGGGTATGTTTTTGTTGTTCGCCATTAATGTGTATACTTAATCTTGTGAATTAGGCATGGATATTGCACCAACATATATATAGCAGAGTACAACTGGCACTTGCAAATTTATAATAATAATGATAATGATGATGATGATGATGATGGCGGCGGCGGCGGCGGCAGCAGCAGCAGCAGCAACAACAACAACAACAATAATAATAATAATAATAATAATTGCAGACCTCACACACTTTTACTTCAACCTAAAGGCCAGCACATACCAGACAATACATACACATCAGGGTTTCATACAGGGGGGCAGCCCTGGGATATCCCCCCAAAAACGATTTCTCCCCACCCCCCACCCCAAGAATTTTCACAATAAAAATTTATATTAATGAAATTTCTACATTACAGTAACGGGGAAAAAGAGCAGTACAGAGAAGGGAACGTAGAAGCAATAGCAAATTCAAAGATGATCAACATTAATAAAATATAAAATTATACATGAACAATTTATTAACAAAATTAATATATATATAGGTGAAAATTACAATACAGTGAGTTCAGTAGTACTAAATTAAAGTAAAATGCGTCTATTTTTCTGTTTAAAAATGTCGAGAATTGCATTAAAGTCCACATCGGTCAATGGAGAACCCTCTATACTAATTTTCATTAAATGTTCTAGGTTTGAGTCAGATAGACGACTGCGTAGGCGAGTTTTAATCGACTTCATTTGACTAAAGAAACGCTCTACTGTTGCTGTGCCAACAGGAAGTGCCATTGTAATGTTCAATAGCTTCCACGTCTCAGGGAAAATTCCTCCGTACGTATGTGACTTGTTCATCTCATCCAGGATTTCTTGCATGCTAGGAGATACCGACTCTTCTTTACGTTCCATTATTGCCTTTTTCTCCACTAGCAAAGCCTGTCTAAATGTCTTCCACTCTGAAAGTCATCGCCATCAAGCAATGGAGGTGAGGTGTAAGTCGTCCCCGCATACTTAACCTCTGCTTCTTTTCCATAGAACTCGGCAAGAATCTTGATTTGCTCGCTGCCGTATGATGGTAAGGATGCTTCAGCGGGTAGTAGGGAGGGACTGAATATGGACATGGCAGTAACAATCTTCACGGTTTTATCAGTAAATCGACTCTTAATATTTAGAAGAAGGGAATCGACGTATGGAATTGCCACTAGAGTTCGATACTCGGCTGTGGTTGTGATAGAAGACCAACGGCTACGTGCAGATCCATGTGTGCCGAGTGTTATATCATGTTTTTCCTTCAACAGAGATATTTCAGACTTGACTGAACCCAACCACTCACTTCTTTCGTCCTTTAGATGCTCGAGTTGATCCGTCGTGATTTTCAGAAGTACCGGTAACCTGCTCAAATCGAATAGCTTTCTTTGCATCGAAATATTCATCCTTGCCAGAACTTCTGACAGGAACACGATACTAGCAACTCCAGTGTAAGTAGCAAGGAGAGCACCAATACCGTATGCTTCAGCATCACCTGATGTCTCATACGCTGTTGTAGGGTGACAATAAGGGCAGGAAGCTCTCGGTAAATAGCCCGTACACAGCGTTCGTGTGAGAGCCATCTGGTATCACTGGGCTTCACAATCTTAAGCTCAGGTAGCTTGAGGACAGACTGGACTGCTTTGAGAGATTCTGCTTGCTTGGGTGAGTAGAAGAACAGCTTCCATATATTTCCCATAGTTCCAAACATCTTCTTAATCTCTGGAACACTGTTACCAGTTTGCATGCTTGCTAGTTGAAGCCTGTGGCAGGCATAGTGAATGTAAAAGGAATGTGCAGCTAGAGTTCGCATCCTTTTTTGAACTCCATTGCGTTCTCCGGCAAAGGTGACTGCTCCATCATAACCTTGGCCTATTACTTTACGATAGTCCAGGTTCTTCGACTCAAGGAAGGAGCTGATTGCATCTGAAATGGTAGCAGCATCTTGGGCACATATGTGGAGCACTGTAAGGAAGTGCTCCTCTGGTTTTCCATTTACAATCCACTGACAACAGATGGACAACTCTTCTGTAGTACTAATATCTACACACTCATCAGCTAACACAGAGAAGTATGGGCTTGATTTTAAGCTCTCAATTAGCTTCCTATCTAGACAGCTATTGAAGGCCTCTAAAAGCATCACTGCAGAAAATTTGTATGTGTACTGAGCATTTTGTGGCCCCTCTTTGACATGTTGCTGGAGAAGTTCATCTCCATTTGCAATTTGCAACTGGACAAGGGGATCGAATGTGGTTGTAAGGGGCAGGCGATTTTTGGCAAGAAAATATATCGATCTCAAAAGCTTAAGCACTATGTTTCTGTTCTTTGCTCTCCTTTCTTCAGCCTCCTTAGCAGCTGCTGAACATTGCAGTTGTAGGATACTCTGCTTGTTCTGCCATTCGAGCATGGATAACAGCATCTCTGTGCCATTTTGACTGACTGTGTTCCTTGAGTTGTTCAGTAGCGTGATTCCAATCCTGAATTCCCCGAGAGGTCCATAGACCCCTGGCTGTAGAACTGAAGGTGCATTTCCTCGCTTCTGGCAGAGCTTGCAGAACATGCCCTGTTTAGGATCATTGCAGTACACCCAAGGATATTTCTGCTCCCACTCCTTCTTGTAGCTGAGCCTGGCTTTGTAGAGTTTCCTCTTCTGCGCTTTGGAACACACTGATCTACCTACTGATGCTTCGGAAATGGTGGAAGTCAAGGCATCAACGTAGTTGGGACTACATCTTCGTCGTCCTCAGAATCTCTACTAGACCCAGCATGCACTCGCTTTCTGGTAAAAAAGTTCCTGAGGTCCATTTGTGTAGGTTTGTATTTCTCTGGGTCGTATTTAGTTGCAGAATGCTACTAGCTGAAGCATTTGCTCTATATATACAAAATTGTCAATAAATCTAGAATATTCTGTGTCACTGTTCAATCATGAATTCATCTAGAATGTTCTGTCCATGTGCTATTATTCTGTGGTTAGCTTTCCTAATTGTAGTGTAGATTTTTGTGGCAAGATGCAATTGTGTCATAATCTAGAATGTTCTGTCCATTGTCTAGTACTTTAATTATAGGAAAGTTAACAATAGGAAAGTACCCTAAAAATGTCTCAGAATCAATCTGAGAGCATCGATTTTGCACAAAAAAATCTGGGGGGGGGGGGTTGCTTACGCACGCCCATCACGTAAACGCCAAACATTTTGAGTTCCCCCCCCCCCAACTGTAAATCCTGTATGAACCCTTGTACATACATACACACATACATATGCACGAATCAAACAAACCTTGAAAATATTTTGAACATATTCCAAATACTTTCTGTCTCTATACATTCAAATGGAATTACGAAAATGTTGAGTCTTGAGCCTATTGAATATGAGACTCAGGATCAATCTGAAGGGGCTCAGGCATAAGGCACAAGTGCATCATCAACAAGCTCTTTCATGAGTTTGCACGGTCGGAGAAGATACCATTTGCTCAGTTTGCTGTACGGATCCGGTGTTGTCTGAAGCTTAACAGCACCTGTACTGATGCAGGTAAGCTTATTAGCTATAGCCACTGGTGAGTGAGCAAGTATTCATCTTGGTTATTTCTCTATATGCACAAGACATTTAGTTAGCTTTGGCTGCTAGCTCTTGTCAATCTCGTGAGGCAGCCACTTTCCTCGCAATTGCTGGCTCGTGATGTGCTTGTACATGTATACATGAGCATCCAGTGGCATGGACAAATATTTCTGGCATCTGCTGCTGTGGTGGTTGTGGATAAGCATCTCGAGGCTAACTAAAGCATGAGGATTTTGTTTCTCTTCTTGCTAGCAGATGCCCCAACAGTGAGAATACAGCTGTCTACGTTGTCATTTGGGTTGGCATGGAGATGGTTGATCTGCAAATTGCTATTGGGGCAGCATTCTTTAGGGGTGTCCATGCAGTGCTAAAAGCACATGCAAGTCCTGAACAACCTGAAACAGAAGCAATGCAAGTTGCTCGTGTCCACTCTTGCAATGAACAAACTTTCAGTTAACATTGTAGACATAGTGACTTTCTCCATAAAACTCACTCGATGTTTCGGCTGCAAGAGGAAATCTTTTGGATGGCCAACTCCCAGACCTAATGGAGATGCGTGTGCAAAACTGAAAAAGGATATAAGTAAAGGAAAGGCTGTATCGTTGAAGGTTGATGCTCCACACGATTCTGTGAGGAAGGAAATCCAGGAGGAATGCGCTAGCCATGACACTAGATACAGCGTAGGTTAGTGTTGAAGCAGCTGCTACATACCCAACAAACATCCAGCAAGTCAATACTTGGTAGCAATGTCGTCTCCTCCAAGCTCCGCCCATCAGTCATAATGAGGTTGAAGTTCTATTCATACACACTCATGTAATTATTTTTAGTATATTTATTGCTCTGAATCACAGTTGAAACCACCTCATGAGGAGCGGTCTGATGCACATTCAGATATACAATACGTGTCATTCCCTGATTCAAATTCAATCTGGACATGATAAATACGTATTCCTTGCACATGAAGTGCAATGTACACACACCTGTAATGTTCATGTGCCCCAGGGGTACTCTCACGCTCTTCGAGTAAACATTCCTTCCTCCTCTTAGCAATGTTGGCCCTATGGCAGATGAACACCATAAGGAAAGCAATGGAGGTGCAAGTCATGGCTAGGAAATGCTTCTGCGTGGTTGAAACTAGAAATGAAGTTGACTCCACTTTGGAGCCTCTTCATTTTGGCCCCAACCAAAGAACAAGTTAGGACCTATAGATAATTTTTGTGCAGTGTGTACCAGGCTCACTTGCCCTAGACATAGTCCTTGCCCTAGCCCTAGTTCTTGTATTCCTTGCCCTAGCCCTAGTTCTTATATTCCTTGCCCTAGTCCTATAATACTGCTTGCCCTAGTCACAGTAGTTCTAACCAGCCATAGCCATCACCCTGGCCCTGGTGCTATCTCTAATCATTTTCTTACCCTTGTGCTTGGAAGTCCTTTAACCCTAGCCCTAGAATATTCATACATCTAACCGTAAAACACCCCTAGCCCAAGAATATCCCTAGCCCTAAGATGCCTCTAGCCCTAGAATAACCCCAACCCTGGAACACTCTTAGCCCTAGAATACCCCTAGCCATAAATTATCTAGTAGCCTAGAATACCCCTAGACTGAATACCCTAGCCCTAGAACAGCTATAACCCTAGAATAACCCTAGCCCTAGAAATGCTAGCCCTAAGCCCTAGAGCACTCATAGCCCTGAACACCCTTAGCCCCAGCCTCATGATGTGCAAGAATTTTATATAAATTTATATAAAAACCAACAGATTGTTTTAGGGTTTCTTTAGTACATGTACTGACTTGTTAAATAAAAAGGGGGGGCAGGGGAAGAAACATGACTGTACCCATGTGGACCACAATCCCACGAGATGACCCTTTACCAATTACATCAAATATATTGGTCTAAGATTTTATATGGTAAAGGGTAGCTCACTGGCTGTGGTCTACATTGGTGCAGTCTAGCTTCCTGTCTGTTTTAATTAACAGGACAGGTCAATGCAATATGGTGCTCGTTTCTAAATAAAGCATTTTTTGTTTTGCCATTTGTTCTTTCTGAACGTTCTAGTTGAGTGGTGGAGGACCCACAAAATTCTACAAAGTCCAAGTAGCTGTTGTCCATGAGCCAGAACTTCATAGCATGGGCCATTCATTCTGTTTATATCTCGAGTCCTGTGGAGTCTAATCTTTGAACGATTCTGATAAATAAAAGACCAAGTGAGCTAGCTTGATGACTCCCTCAACTATATACCACTGCTACGCAAGAGTAGTCGTGGACGTGCATTGGAACATTTGGAACCTAAAGTTTTTATAAGTGGACCACCAGTATTCTATGCAAGTTATGCCATTGGAAAAACAAAGATATATATGTAAAAGATACTTGATGGTGAAGGTGAATTCCATAGGGGTGGGGTTTGGGGTTTTTTTCAAATTTTCCATGTGTTTGTTGTTGTTGTTGTTGTTTTGGTGGGAGTTACCAGTTTACTACTATAGCGAAGAATTTAAGGCATGCTTGGAGTGTTTTTTGGAATTAGCTGAAACTTCTACTTTGGTAGCTAAGAAGCTACTGGTGGTTAGATACATGAGGTCTTCATTTCTGTCAACCATTTTGCAGTCACCCTCACTAGGAATATCCAGGGATAGTTCCTAGTACATATTATCCCTGAGGCCCCAAGATGTCCTAGGAAATGTTGGGGCAGGACAGGACATGTATTTACATATATACTGGAGATGTAGCCTGAGTGGAGGTGTGTGATGTGTGTGGAGCTGTAGCCTGTATCAGTGGAGGTGTGTGATATGTGTGGAGCTGTAGCCTGTATCAGGGGAGGTGTGTGATGTGTGTGGAGCTGTAGCCTGTGGTGTAACCTGAATCAGTGGAGGTGTGTGATGAGTGTGGTGTTGCATTGGTAATGCTTCATCAATGATATGTACCATATACATGTACATGTACGTAGAACAAACAACCAGCTGTTAAATATTCAATATTCACAGGTGGTGACTAATAGAACGGTTCTAGTAGGGGTTGGGGGGGGGGGGGGGGGGGTTGGAGGGGATATCTGTGGGTGTGTAGCACATAGTGGAAGCCACACCCCACCCTGCTGCTCTTTGTTGTACCTATACATGTACTGTATCAGTGGCTAACCAAAAAGGCCACGAATATTAATTCCCTGGACAACATATTCCCCTCTGGGATATTCCTGATTGTAGCCTTCCTCCCCATCCTCCCATTTGTGTGCTGCAGGTACGTATGTCTGCCTCAGTTGCCACCAGAGAGTTCCTGTCCAACAAAGATGACTCCTCAACTGCTCTAGAGGGGACAAGCCTGGCTTCTAGAGGGTTAATGTACTTGCCAGTGCTGCTCCCAGCTATGTGTCTCAACAGGTACGCACTCTTATTGTATGCGCTTGTGTGGTTGTGGTTGTCATAGCAACTAATGTGATGCTAATTGTGCTGCTGGCGGGCGCAAGGTGAGAATGACCATAAGCTGATAACCTGCACAAACATACTCCCAAGACATAGTCTTGTTTCGAGACCGAGGGGGAGGTTGTAGTGGGAGGTTTCCCCCAACTTGTTCCAGTTGAAGAAGTTCCGTGGCTTTTTCTGACTTGTCCTCTGTACTAAACGGTACTAGACCTTGAAAGAGATCTGTTATGTACTTTTCCTACCTCTAAAGGGCACTGTCTAGACCTTGAGAGAGAGAGAGAGTTACCAGTTCTACCTGTTAAGGGCTCTTGCACTAGACCTTGAGAGAGAGAGAGAGATCTGTTACTTATCCTACCTCTAAAGGGCACTAGACCTTGAGAGAGGGAGAGAAATCTGTAATCAAGCTCTCTCTGTAATTTACTGATGGGAAGTTGTACTGGCATCAATCTTAAAACATGTTAACACGAGGTCCCAGATTCTAACACGAATTTTAGCTGTACAGATTTAACCCAGATTAAATATAAAGGGTGCTAAAATGATTGCCCAAGAACAAGCCCTTAATTGTATTCATCACTGAACTGGCTTAATTGTATTCATCGCTGAACTGTATTCATCACTGAACTGACTTAATTGTATTCCTCGCTAAACTGGCTTTCCTCGCTGAACTGGCTTAATTATATTCATCACTGAACTGGATTAATTGTATTCATCATTGAATTGGCTTAATTGTATTCCTCACTGAATTGGCTTAATTGTATTCATCACTGAACGAGCTTCCAGGATGTTTTTTGATCCACTGGATGGTTGAAACTTTAGCAAGCTTCCAGGATGTTTTTTCGTCCACTGGATGGTTGAAACTTTAGCTGAGCGTGGTGTCTCTATTTGCAATTACGGACACCTAAAAAGCCTGAGAAGAAGTCTCTGTTTAGACCAAACCACCCAGGAAATGTGTCCTCTCAAGAGTGTTTCACCAAGGAGAACACATGTGGAAGCTTCTCTCCAAAGAAAGCACATGTGGAAGATTCTCTCCAGGGAGAGCACATGTGGAAGCTTCTCTCCAGGGAGAGCACATGTGGAAGATTCTCTCCAGGGAGAGCACATGTGGAAGCTTCTCTCCAGGGAGAGCACATGTGGAAGCTTCTCTCCAAAGAAAGCACATGTGGAAGCAAGTGTAGAGATAGCTAGAACAGTGGCTGAATTATCATAGATAGCTCTACAAGATTAGTTTGGATATAGAATAATAAATAGAACTGCAAGATTGATGGCTTGAACATTAAACCTATATATATAGCTGTAGCTGTTATGATTCTGTATACTGTAGCTACTGTATACTGTAGCTACATGTACAGTGTAGCTAATTGTAGATTCTGACAATATACTGTACCTTTGGGACTGCAGTACTGTATCTCATACTTTGAATTTGTATGCCCAACTGGTCTAATGTTCTCTCCCATTAGCTTCTCCTCCCATGGACCCTCCATTAGCTTCTCCTCCCATGGACCCTCCATTAGCTTCTCCTCCCATGGACCCTCCATTAGCTTCTCCTCCCATGAACTCTACATTAGCTTCTCATCATGTACCCTCCATTAGCTTCTCCTCCCATGTACCCTCCATTAGCTTCTCCTCCCATGAACTCTACATTAGCTTCTCATCATGTACCCTCCATTAGCTTCTCCTCCCATGTACCCTCCATTAGCTTCTCCTCCCATGTACTCTCCATTAGCTTCTCCTATCATGGACCCTCCATTAGCTTCTCCTCCCAAGTACCCTCCATTAGCTTCTCCTCCCATGGACCCTCCATTAGCTTCTCCTCCCATGTACCCTCCATTACCTTCTCCTCCCATGTACCCTCCATTAGCTTCTCCTCCCATGTACTCTCCATTAGCTTCTCCTCCCATGGACCCTCCATTAGCTTCTCCTCCCATGTACTCTCCATTAGCTTCTCCTCCCATGTACCCTTCATTAGCTTCTCCTCCCATGGACCATCCATTCGCTTCTCCTCCCATGTACCCTCCATTAGCTTCTCCTCCCATGTACTCTCCATTAGCTTCTCCTCCCATGGACCATCCATTCGCTTCTCCTCCCATGTACCCTCCATTAGCTTCTCCTCCCATGTACCCTCCATTAGCTTCTCCTCCCATGCACTCTCCATTAGCTTCTCCTCCCATGGACCCTCCATTAGCTTCTCCTCCCATGTACCCTCCATTAGCTTCTCCTCCCAACATTAGCTTCTCCTCCCATGTACCCTCCATTAGCTTCTCTTCCCATGTACCCTCCATTAGCTTCTCCCATGTACCCTTCATTAGCTTCTCCTCCCATGTACTCTCCATTAGCTTCTCCTCCCATGGACCCTCCATTAGCTTCTCCTCCCATGTACCCTCCATTACCTTCTCCTCCCAACATTAGCTTCTCCTCCCATGTACCCTCCATTAGCTTCTCTTCCCATGTACCCTCCATTAGCTTCTCCCATGTACCCTCCATTAGCTTCTCCTCCCATGCACTCTCCATTAGCTTCTCCTCCCATGCACTCTCCATTAGCTTCTCCTCCCATGTACCCTCATTAGTTCTCCTCCCATGTACCCTCCATTAGCTTCTACTCCCATGTACTCTCCATTAGCTTCTCCTCCCATGGACCATCCATTAGCTTCTCCTCCCATGTACCCTCCATTAGCTTCTCCCATGTACCCTCCATTAGCTTCTCCTCCTATGTACCCTCCATTAGCTTCTCCTCCCATGCACTCTCCATTATTTTTTCTCCTCCCATGTACCCTCCATTAGCTTCTCCTCCCATGTACCCTCCATTAGCTTCTCCCATGTACCCTCCATTAGCTTCTCCTCCCATGCACTCTCCATTAGCTTCTCCTCCCATGTACCCTCCATCAGCTTCTCCTCCCATGTACCCTCCATTAGCTTCTCCCATGCACTCTCCATTAGCTTCTCCTCCCATGTACCCTCCATTAGCTTCTCCTCCCATGTACTCTCCATTAGCTTCTCCTCCCACCATTAGCTTATCCTCCCATGTACCCTCCATTAGCTTCTCTTCCCATGTACCCTCCATTAGCTTCTCCCATGTACCCTCCATTAGCTTCTCCCATGTACCCTCCATTAGCTTCTCCTCCCATGCACTCTCCATTAGCTCCTCCCATGTACTCTCCATTAGCTTCTCCTCCCATGTACCCTCCATTAGCTTCTCCTCCCATGTACCCTCCATTAGCTTCTCCTCCCATGTACCCTCCATTAGCTTCTCCTCCCATGTACCCTTCATTAGCTTCTCCTCCCATGTACCCTCCATTAGTTTCTCCTCCCATGTACCCTCCATTAGCTTCTCCTCCCATGTACCCTCCATTAGCTTCTCCTCCCATGTACCCTCCATTAGCTTCTCCTCCCATGTACCCTCCATTAGCTTCTCCTCCCATGTACCCTCCATTAGTTTCTCCTCCCATGTACCCTCCATTAGCTTCTACTCCCATGTACCCTCCATTAGTTTCTCCTCCCATGTACTCCCCTCATTATCTGCCTCTCATCCAATCTGTTGGTCAAGTATAGATGTAACAAGTGAAAGAACATAATTATTATAAACATGTTTGCATTTTAGTTGCTACCCTAGGTAACTAATTTTCGTCGCAATGTTGTTTGGTCAATTTATGAGCAATCTAGTGACACATGTACATGTATGCATATTATGGTTGCTAATACATTTCTCAATTACTCAATTACTGATATTTTAGTCTTCAATATTCCTTTATAAAGTTGGTGGTTAGAGAGTTGAAATTAACGATCCTTAGAGAGTTGAAATTAACGATCCTAGTGATCAGTTTTCACTTTAAACTTTGCTACAGATAGTTGAAATACTGTAGCTCATGACTGGCTATGTGGGTGGGTGGGTGTGTGTTGATTCTGGGGGCTAATTAGTTTTGGCCAATTCTAAGGCAAATGCAGCATACAGTACATGTAGTATTATTATATTTGATGTTGAGCTGACTGGTGGAGGGGATGCCTGGTGGTGGGGATGCCTGGTGGAGGGGATGCCTGGTGGAGGGGATGCCTGATGGAGGGGATGCCTGGTGGTGGAGATGCCTGTTGGAGGGGGTGCCTGGTGGAGGGGATGCCTGGTGGAGGGGATACCTGGTGGAGGGGGTGCCTTGTGGTGGGGACAGACTGGGTAAGGGACGTTCCACTGTTCCTGAAAGTAATGAGTTGTAATAAACAGGTGTTATGGGGTTAACAGGAATACTTGTGTTGAATGAAGCTCAATCTTAACCCATGTTAACAGGCATCATCAGTGTTTTTAGGCATGATCTGTGTTATCAGGTGTTACCTGTGTTAACAGGCATCATCAGTGTTATTAGGCATGATCTGTGTTATCAGATGTTACCTGTGTTAACAGGCATCATCAGATCATCGGTGTTTTCAGGCATCAGATGTTACCTGTGTTAACAGGCATCAATAGTGTTTTTAGGCATGATCTGTGTTATCAGATGTTACCTGTGCTAACAGGCATCAAGTGTTTTCAGGCATGATCTGTCATATCAAATGTTACCTGGCATTATCAGTATTATCAGGCATGCTCCATGTTATCAGATGTTACCTGTATCTCCCATGTTAACATGATCTACCAGTATGTTTGTGTGTTAACCATCATTCCCAGTGACATCCGATGTTAGCTGTTAACTTAGCTAACAGGCACTTTATTTATTAACAGGTATTATGTGGCGGAGGGTGTGAAGCTCTATTCCCAGGAGACGTGGAAGAGTGTCACCGCAGGGAGGGGCGTGGCCATGGTGGAACAGAACGTGGAGGCTGTTGTTGAGTTCTACATCTCGCAGAGCCAGGCTGCCAACCACGCCGTGCGGGAAGCTGCCTGTGCCTGTATTGCTGAACTTGGAACCAAGGTAGCGCACCCACGTATGTGGTGTGGTGGGATGGTGATGAGGGAGAGAGATACTGGAGCATTCATCATGGTGTTGACAAGAGTCGGGGGGTGGGGGGGTGGAGAGAGGTGTGGTGATGGTGGAGTGTTAATCATCGTGTGGGGTGGGGGATGCAGTGCTGCTGAGGACCACTCAACATTGGCACAGTTGTGTCGTTGCATTTTAAATTTGCTCACTCAATGTTTCTGCTAGATGCTCTAGCCTTCATCAGAGGTGCAGTGACTGACATGAGCATAGCTGGCTATCCACTATGTGTTGGGAGATAGAACCTGACATGTGTGCTGCATGTGATGGGGGGGGGGATAATATGAAATAGATATGTATGATGCTAGATGGATTTTTTATATCTTATTACACATTTATATAACTTAAGTAGTAGTAGTAGTAGTAGTAGTAGTAGTAGTAGTAGTAGTAGTAGTAGTAGTAATAGTAATAATAATAATAATAATAATAATAATAATAATAATAATATTAATAATAATAATAATAATAATAATGATGATGATAATAATGATAATAATGATAATGATGATAATGATAATGATAATAATAATAAATAATAATAATAATAATAATAATAATAATAATAATAATAATAATAATAATAATAATAATAATAATAATAATAATAATAATAATAATAATAATAATAATAATAATAATAATAATAATAATAATAATAATAATAATAATAATAATAATAATAATAATAATAATAATAATAATAATAATAATAATAATAATAATAATAATAATAATAATAATAATAATAATAATAATAATAATAATAATAATAATAATAATAATAATAATAATAATAATAATAATAATAATAATAATAATAATAATAATAATAATAATAATAATAATAATAATAATAATAATAATAATAATAATAATAATAATAATAATAATAATAATAATAATAATAATAATAATTATTATTATTATTAATAATAAGGTTCTCTTTAGAGTGGCCATCCAGCAGCCAGGGTACAGTACAGTAAGTCCACCATAAGCTCTATTGCACCACTTCCACTCTGGTGCTAGGCTGATGTGCAATGCCTCCTTCACTGTCCCCTGGCCTGGTCCAAGATGGACCTTCTTCCCACACAATAACTTGCCCACCCTTCATTGGTGCCACATCCATCTCGTGCACCCCATGCGTGATGGGGTGTGGTTCACTGCGGGCAGCTAGCTATCTATCCACCTCATAGTAGGTGTGGTTTACATCGCATGGTGGGAAGCTAGCTATATATCTACATCACAACACCACTTTATTTGGTATACTAACATCACCTTTAGTATATTAGACACTTCCTCTAGTTTAATAGACACTTCTTGTAGTATACCATATACTTCCTCTAGTATACTGGACACTTCCTGTAATATTCAAGATATTTACTGTAATATATATATTTCCTATAGTAAACAATTCCTGTAGTACATATGCTCTTGCAATGACTTTCCTTGTGTCTCACATACATCCTAATCGAATGGTATGGGAACCTTTACCTTATTTACTGTCTCAAGAAACAATGGTCCCCCCCCCCCTTCCAGGTGTCCCGCGAGTGTTTGCGTCCCTTTGTGTCCAAGCTGATTGCTGTGCTACTGGAATGCTTCAAGGACGACAGCTGGCCTGTCAGAGATGGTGAGTCACATGTACTAGAGCTACCATATTTCCTTGAATAGGCTATGCACGTGTCTCTATTCATTTGGACTGCCTAGAAACTGTGTGCACTACACAAGAGCGCAAACTGATTGAGGGCGTGGACTATTTCACTGAGCTTGGGCAGGAGCATCCTCACAAGGATGAATTTGTTGTCATTGGGATGAGCGCCAAGGGTGGGCCTTAGCTTTTAGTGGCACAGTTGCCGAGGCTATTGAGCAGTGTAGCTTATTAGCAGTTGTTGAAGCAAAAACAATGTGCTATTAAAACAGTTAGGGGCCATCCTCTACGACAACTTCATCCTCATCTCCCTTGCTGATGCTGGTGGAGGGATCATCTCCACTGTGATCAGTATTGAGGCGAACAGTCTCTGTGGTGATGACCTCTGCATCATAGGAATTGTTCCTTGCATGTGCTGCTTTGATGGAAAGTTCCTCTGCCATGACCGTAACTGCACATGAGACATAAGATCACACACACACAATATTTGCTGTCGTTGCTTGTCAAGGTGTACGTGCACGGATTATTCAAGGACGCAAACTAATTAACTCAAGCAGGGAGCTACCTAGAGAGATCCAGGGCATGAACTGATCAAGGGCGGGTAGTAATCAAGGACATGTGGTATATGTGACAAGTGCGATAAGACCGGACAGGGTTTGGCAGTTGTTCTTAGGAAGAAACCCATGATTAATGGCAGTGGACAAATTAGGGATGATTATTGTGATTAGAGCTGGTCTGCGCAATGGAAAAATATGCGTTCACATGCAGACACACACACACACTCTCATACATGCACACAAGCACACTTGCTTCATACTCACACCTACTGTATATGTACAGGCACACACACTGACACTACACACACACTGCACACACCGAGAGATGCACCCACACACACACACACACATGCATACACAGGCACACTCACACATTAGGAATGAGTGATGACCTAATACATTGCCTCTGATCTTCTGTGTACGTTTGTGTGTTAACTTGGCACTGTACAGTACATCGTGAAGTGATAATTTGAACCCCCCCCCCCCCCATCCCCTAAATCAGAGTGCAGATGATTGTATGGTTTCCAATAGCTGCTGCACACCCTGCAGCAGATGTGATTACAATTGGTCATTTATCTTCTTCCTAGCCGCTTGTTTGGCCAATGGAAACTTTGTCTCCTGTTTTCCTGAAGAGTGCCGGTGAGTATACACATGTGGCGCTCTCCTCCCCCTCTCTCTCCCTGATTTCATAATTTTCCTCACATATGTTACATAGTGTTCGTTACATGTACGTAGTAGATGTGTATATAGTACACAATTATTTTTTTCAGGTATATTTGAAGTGCATTTATTCCACACACACATGCCAAACAAACAAATATACATACATACATACACACATACACACTTCGTATGCACGTAGGTACCTTGGATTAGACCGTGCCTTCAATTAGACTGCATGCTATGTACTATCTCCAGGGTAACAGCATGTGTGAAATTCAATTCAATTCCTATGTGTGGGCTCCAATTGGGATATGCCAGATTTATACTACATACAGGACACATCAAAGGAAAGTTTGTGACTTGGCAATGAGCTATGGTAAAAACAGCCCAAAGTCAGTTGTCCGAACATGTTGGGACATGGTAACTAAAACCACACCTTTCTTCACAGTGTCACAGATCTTGGGCTCATCCTTCATAATTAGGTTGACCCTTTACCTATTTGAGTAGATATACGGATGCTCTCTGTTTCTATGCCGAGTGAGAAAAATGAAAAACAACTGCTGACAGAACTTCCTCATTGAGTGAGTGCATTAGTTAAAGGAGTTTTTCCCATGAAATGAAAAAATTGCAGGTAGTAATACTGTGGGTGTGGCTAGCATTGCTGCAGGGGGAGGGGCTTCTTGTAGTGTTCAACTGATCGACTTTTTCGGGATAACCCAAGTTCTGATAATTGGCTTCCTACTGTGGATATCATCACATGACCACTGTTAGCATAAGGTGTAAGACATGTTGATCTCAAGTCTGGTCAACAGAGTGTCGACGCAAGAAGGATGCAGTGATAGGAATGACTACATGTATATACATGTATATCACTTTTGAGACAGAAGTAATCATCAAACTGGTAAGTGGTGAGAGGTTTGTAAAGTTTCCTAAGAGTTGACGTCCAGTGTGCTCTGGTCTCTGTCATCCTCCCTCATTAGCTAGTAGATGTTAGCAATTTCGAAAGATGATGAGCGGGTAGCAGTCCTTAATGATGGTCTTCCAATCTTGTTAAGTGATGGTTGTCTTTGCTTGCTTCAATGAGTAAGAATACATCAGCAGTTCCCCCCCCCCCCTGCTCCCAGCCCCCGCTCCCCCCAATGTCAGCAGTTCCCCCCCCCAGTGTGTCCTGGTTCCGTGTGATTCCTGACGTTATGTCAGAAAAAGAGAAAGTTGGCCAACTCCATGTCAAGCAGAACTGACAGCCTACAGAGTAGAATTTTGACAGATGAAATATCCTTCTTCCAATTTCTGGCTGAAATCTTCCAACAAAAGGTGGTGTGGTGAGGTGAATCCAGAATCCGAATTTCAGCTCCAAGATTCAAAGATAGATTTGCCTATGCAGTGATCAAGAAACATTACTGGAGCTGAGTGCAGGGAAGTGCTTTCGGCCCTTGACAATGTTCTCTTCTATTCGGACTTGGGAGGAGACAATCGCTTTGCTACTTTAGGAATGGTGGAGTTGTGAAGTTGTATTTCTTCGTATGAGGTCGCTGATCACTGAGAAGAGTAAACTCCCTCAGTCTCTCTCATGTTTGAAGAGACGCATTTAAGGTTGGGAGGTTCTGGTTGCTTCCCTCTTTCTTGGCAGTTGAGAGCGCACAAATATCGCCAGCACAAGCATGACTTCTGAGGTACAGAGTGCGAATGCACACACTTGCAGCTAAGAGTATGTCGATCACCACAAGGAAAAGTGCAGGGGAGACAGAGCTGTGATGAACCCCTCGTAAAGTGCAGGGGAGACAGAGCCGTGATGAACCCCTCGTAAAATGCAGGGGAGACAGAGCCGTAATGAACCCCTCGTAATGTGCAGGGGAGACAGAGCCGTAATGAACCCCTCGTAAAGTGCAGGGGAGACACAGCTGTGATATACCCCTCGTAAAGTGCGGGGGAGACAGAGCCGTGATGTACCCCTCGTAAAATTTGGACTAGTATAGAAAGTTGTGAGTTTGGATTGATATAGAACAACCTCAAGAACACCAAAAGTGGCTACTACTAAACTCTGCACCATCTCTACAGGTGCTACAATACAATATGTAGTGTAGGTGTATTATATTCAAAGAGGTTGAAACAAAGAGTGCTGTTACTATCAACATCCTCGATCATCATTTTGTACCAGCGAGATGAGGAATCGGTGTAGATGAATGATACCACCTATGGAGGGAAGTGTGACCCAATCTTACCTGCCCAGTGGGATGAGTCTGCTCACTTTCCTATCTGACCGGACCACACCCATTGGATAAGGGTATCTGCAGTCCATCAAGAGATTGAACTCCAAGTTGCAGCGAGGATTAGGAAGACCTGGTATGTCTCCATCATTGCTAGCCAGGGATACTGTTCCTCCCAGGTCTACCCTCTACTTGCATTCTTCTTCAGAGATGGCCATTATTAGTCCTTGCTTTCCTTCTTGATTCCCATTCCTTGACCTCCATTACTCTTATCTTTCTTGGCCACTCTTTCATTGTTGTTCATCATCTCTGCGGACGTAGAGATTTAACCTGACTTGTCTCTTGGTTTCTAAACATCTTTACAAGATCCTTCTTAATTTGGTACTGGCCAAGCCATGCAGGATCTAAACTCCCGCTGTTTTTGAGTGGTGATTTCAAGAAGAAGCTCACCTCCACAGGTAGTACCAATGGAGTATTCCTTCTAGCACACCTTTCCTTTTGTTTCTTCTGGACATCCATTTCAGTCTTCTTAATCCTCACCACCAACTTTTTAAAGGAATATTGAAGCAGGAATATTGAAGCCTGTAACATTTAATTGAGAAATGTACCTAGCAACCGTATATTACTAGGTAGCCCCTGAATTGACCAACAATGTGGTGAAATTTAGTTGGCAAGCAACTAAACCACAAAACATGAACATAATATTGTTACTTCACTGTAGATTTGAGTAGAGAGGCAACGTACATACACTAGCTGAGGAGGAGGAAAGTACGAGGGAAGAAAAGAAGCTGGTGGAGAGTAAACAGGACTAGTTGGGCAGAACCTGTCACAGAAGAATATCATATATATTTTTCATAGAATCTATGATAATATTATTAAGGTAGCTATATAAAATCATAATAGCCAAGGCTGAAATGTTCAAGCCATCACCCTAACTTGTTTGTAATTGTATATCCACACTTAGCTATAGATAGCTACATGTATCTACGAAAAAATTATCGACTTGAAATTATACTCTCGTTATGTTTCGACCAGATGCTCCAGCAGGAAACATCGAGAGAGTACAATTGTCAGGGTTAAATTGTCCAAGGAGGGGGGGCAACTGGAGGAATCTGGATTTTAAGGGGAGGAGGGGTGCATGATGGTTAAAGTTCACAAACGCATCTGCACTTATTAACATCATTTTAATAATACCATTTCCAAGAGGGGGGGGGGGGGGGGGCAAAAAGGTTCCAAGGGGGGCAGCCCCCCCCCTAAATGAAACCCTGATGATAGGTTATTGTAATGTTATTATGTCAACTGAGAGTTCATATTCTTTATCTGTATCTGGTGACTAAAGTTATATTTAACATGAAACTGACCTCTTGATCACTATTGTCTACTTCATCAGAAACAGCAGCTCTCCTGACATATGCCATGTCCCCAGAATGCACTGCATCATTTCCAAGCTATACCTGCATGCTAGCATCTTCTTTATCGCTTCTTTCGCATCCTGAGAGAGTGAAGTCGTCATCAGACTGCAGCTCCAAAGCACTGTCTTAGTAAATGGTAATGCCATCTTTTCAGATCTGCAACTTCAACTTTGACCTCCTGGTTACCTAGGGTACTTACATCTCAATCCTTTCCACATAGTTTGACCAAATGTTGAACTGATTGAGTGAACAAGTCAATTTGTTATTAATTGTTTGTGTTTGTCTCCATTTTGTGCCTATTGTTGCTACAGTGATGGGTGGCTTGAGATATTTTCTCGTACATAATGTAGAGAGTGTATTAGCTCATTTTTCGTCCATATGCGTACCATTTCCGTCCCCCAACGAGTAATCCCATGAGTTGTTACTATAGTAACGCTTAGTCAATGCTTGCCTGGATGCACGACACCCATCAGAACAGCATCAGTCTTGCCCGACCATAGTTATGTTGCTCTTCATCCACTCTCTTTGCCAAACAATGAGAGATTTATCATTTCATTGGCCTTTGGGCAACAAAAAATTCAGAATAAAACTTAATGGCCTCCATAACTCGGACAGTCATTTTCAGTAAGCATCATAGATCTCAGATAGGTATTGGATACACAAATTCCCAACCTTGATCTACCCACGGACATCCCTCCTAAGTATGTACATACCAACTTCAAAAGGCAATATCCCATCACAGAACTAGAACATATACATAATGTTCTCAATCTAACTATAATAATCCCTGCATAATTGGTGATCAGTGTGGCTACAAGTACTAGTGTAAATAGATCTCAATCTGCATGTGCAGAAATGTCACTCTCAACGAACTCTCACTTGGCCTAATAGAATATATTGACTTGCTAGATAATCGACTTAAATGTACTCATCTATGCTTCGGCCACAGATCTTAGCCTTCATCGAGACGCTAATGATTTGATATTAGGCGATGATATTAGGCGAGGTTGGGTGGGATACGGACTCTCTCTCTAGTCGACAAGCTCATGCCCAGCGAAGCGTGCCTGCCCCGAGCCATGATGGAGCTCAGAGACTAGAGATAATCCGTATCTCACCCTAAACCGAGGCTACTAACGAATTTACAATACTAGACCATCAAGTAAAAGATTATAAATATCGGTTATTACCAATGTGCTAGCCCGTGCGAATGCCTGACAAAGTGACGCCATAATGTTGCCATAACCAGGAGGCTTGCACATGTGTAGAGAAATAATGTTGCCATAACAACCAGGAGGCTTGCACTGGGGGGTAGGAAACAGGATATCTCCACCCACATATTAGCCAATCGAATCATGAGGAATGACTTGATAGAACGTTATGATAAATATCGGTAGCTAGCTATCCACCTCATGATGCAACCACACCCCTGTGCAAACCTCACCCCTGGCACATGTGACACGAAGAAAATCATTTGCCACAATGTCGAGATGGGAACCAACTCATGTGTTGGATGTGGCCCTACTTAGCTGCTCATAGAAAACGGGTTTCAGGGTGGGTTCAGGTGCTACCCCTGGGCAATTCCCAGTGATGAGTTTGGGCAGTTGGTCTCTAATTTCGTTGTGCCTTATTGACAGATAACCACCCTTAGGAAGATGGAGGACGTTGTTGTGGTCTCTCTGAAGACACAGTTTGCTATTGGAATGGGTAGGAAACTGGAACCTTTTGGGGTGTGTGGCTACTACTTGAGCTACATACATGTTCATGTATGTACAGCTATTTACCAAAGCTTTGCAATGCTACCGAGTAATAAGTCTGGCCTCTGGACTGGTGTGCTCTGTGTATTTGCTTGAATGCAACAGCAGAGTGTAAATATTAGCATCTTTCTCGTCTTGCTCAGAGGTTCGGTGGACACTCTCTTCCCACTCTTCCTTGCCAACTTGGAGGACAGCATCCCGTCTGTCAGACAAGGCGCTGCCATGGCTCTGGCCGAACTGCTAGCTGCTTATGGTGAGTGGTGGAGGTATTTTGAAGTATGTGTGGGGGGAGGGAAGAGGAAGGAGAGGGGGGTGGGAGGTGAGGGCGTGGAGGGAAGGAGGGTGAAACGGGGAAGACTGGGGATGGGGAGGAGAGGGAGGGGGAGGACGGGTGACTAGGAGAATGGTTTGGGGAGGAGGAGAGTTAAGTGGTGGAGAGGGCAGGGAGGTGGAGGAGAGAGGACAAATGGGAGTGGGTAGGAATGCCATTCATGAGTCATTCATGAGTGGGAAGAGTGGGATAGGGAATAGTAAGGGACAGGATGGGGTGCATGAGAGGGTAGGGAGAAGGGTGTGTGGGGTAACATCAAGTGTTCCCTTTAAAGGAGAGGGGGGCATACTGTAGAATGAATTTGTGCAGTTCACGTGATAATGTTGTGTCCAAGTGTTGATGTTGGACCTTGACTCCACCCTCTACGACTGGCAGCTTAAGTGGGGCACACATTAAGGCATTTGTATAGTAAAAGTTGCATGTGCATGTAACTAGCTATGCACCTGCAGCAAGCAAGCTAGTCTTGCTGTGCATGTATAGATGTTATACACCTGCTCGACCTAGTCCTTTAGCTACAGTGCTCCAAGCAACTATCAATAATGTGTTCTTCAAGTGACTTCATTAAAATAATGAAGATTTAGCTACATGTATAAATAAATATATACATGTATGTTGGTCTGTTGTTTTTTTGTTTTTTTGCAAACACTTCAACTGAATGCTTTGGGGCCGGAGCATTTGGTATGTCTTCAGTCAATCAAATTACTACAGAAGCTGCCACAACTGCAAAACTGGTCTAGTTGTGTAGACGCACATGTGGTACCAGAGCTACTGTACTAGTGCTAGGGATGTTAGCTACAGTAGGAGAAGCCAGAGCTACTGTACTAGTGCTAGGGATGTTAGCTACAGTAGGAGAGATGTAGAGCTCTTTTGACCAGACTTGCTGCCTGCTTCCTCACATTGCTCCACCACCACTCTGAGATTGCCCCCCCCCCCCCCCAATCTGATGCTCCAGACATTGCTCCACCTCTGATTTCCCTGAGATTGCCTCAACCCTGATGCCCCTGATATTGCCCCCGACTCTGCTGCTCCGGACATTGCTCTACCTCTGATTATCCTAAAGTCCCCCCCACCCACCCTGAAGGTTCAGACATTCCCTGTAGCACGGGCAGATTCACGCCACAAGCTGGGTGAGTTCCTCACAGCTCCAATGAGCTCCTACAAGTTCACAAATGACATGACGTTCAACAGCTCTAATGCGCTGGATTCTACCACATGGTGGAAGTTGGAGTAGAATTTTGTTCCTGCATTATTGTTGTTGTTGTTGTTGTTGTCATTACCTGCTTTATAAGGTGACCACAGAGGGAGAGGAGAAGTCAAAGCAAAAACCTTTTGACAAAAAAAAACACACAAAAAAGCATCTTGTGGGAGAGTTTTTAGTAGAGAGTGCTACGGAAATGTTTGGGAGCCCCTAAAAGAAACTTTACACAAAGTATCTGTTGTCATATATTATATACATGCCTTCTTAGATGAAGGGGGGGGGGGGGAATATTCACCCCCAACTACCTGGATCTGGTTTTCCCCCTTAACTTAAAGGAGTGTACATAGTTGATAAATTTCTACATTTCTAACCCCTTCCCCCCCAATCTTCATCATCCTAAAAGGCGCACTACTCTGTTGAAGTTATCCGCACACTGTCACACTGTCCGACCGACATCATTCAAACTTGAAAAGTACAGTAGTCTACAAATCAAGTGACCTCTGTCTGATCTTGCCAATTGCATTATTCTGTGTTGGCCATCCAAAGTTTCCTGTTTGGCTCCTCCCGAAAAATTGGTGACTTACCTGCAGCTGCTGCTTGATCACATGGAAGATAGTCGTCGGCATGGGAATTGAAACTACAGTACATCCAACAGGACATCTTGACCTGTTGTATATTTCAAGCAATCATAAAAATGTATTAATAACTGTGGTTGTGCTAATGTGCATGATTGGAGCTGCAGATTCATGTTCAGTCTCACTTCCATTACCTCCTCCGCCATTTATAAGGTTGGGTCAACACAGCTGCAGATGATCGAAATTCAAAACTATTGCCCACCTGATACTACATAGACCTGCTTTACCTGAACCTGGTGTGGGTTCATATGATGCCCTAGTCTCGTGGGGTCATATGGATGCCCTAGTCTCGTGGGTTCATATGATGCCCTAGTCTCGTGGGGTCATATGGATGCCCTAGTCTCGTGGGTTCATATGGATGCCCTAGTCTCGTGGGGTCATATGGATGCCCTAGTCTCATGGGGTCATATGGATGCCCTAGTCTCGTGGATTCATATAGATGCCCTAATATCGTGGGTTGATATGGATGCCCTAGTCTCGTGGGGTCATATGGATGCCCTAGTCTCGTGGGTTCATATGGATGCCCTAGTCTCGTGGGGTCATATGGATGCCCTAGTCTCATGGGGTAATATTGATACCCTAGTCTCGTGGGTTCATATGGATGCCCTAGTCTCATGGGGTCATATGGATGCCCTACTCTCGTGGGTTCATATGGATGCCCTAGTCTCGTGGGGTCATATGGATGCCCTAGTCTCATGGGGTCATATGGATGCCCTAGTCTCGTGGGTTCATATGGATGCCCTAGTCTTGTGGGGTAATATTGATGCCCTAGTCTCGTGGGTTCATATGGATGCCCTAGTCTCATGGGGTCATATGGATGCCCTACTCTCGTGGGTTCATATGGATGCCCTAGCGGGTCATATGGATGCCCTAGTCTCATGGGGTCATATGGATGCCCTAGTCTCATGGGGTCATATGGATGCCCTAGTCTCGTGGGTTCATATGGATGCCCTAGTCTCGTGGGGTCATATGGATGCCCTAATCTCGTGGGGTCATATGGATGCCCTAGTCTCGTGGGGTCATATGGATGCCCTAGTCTCGTGGGGTCATATGGATGCCCTAGTCTCGTGGGTTCATATGGATGCCCTAGTCTCGTGGGGTCATATGGATGCCCTAGTCTCATGGGGTCATATGGATACCCTAGTCTCATGGGTTCATATGGATGCCCTAGTCTCGTGGGGTCATATGGATGCCCTAGTCTCGTGGGTTCATCATATGGATGCCCTAGTCTCGTGGGGTCATATGGATGCCCTAGTCTCGTGGGTTCATATGGATGCCCTAGTCTCATGGGGTCATATGGATGCCCTACTCTCGTGGGTTCATATGGATGCCCTAGTCTCGTGGGGTCATATGGATGCCCTAGTCTCGTGGGTTCATATGGATGCCCTAGTCTCGTGGGGTAATATTGATGCCCTAGTCTCGTGGGTTCATATGGATGCACTAGTCTCATGGGGTCATATGGATGCCCTACTCTCGTGGGTTCATATGGATGCCCTAGTCTCGTGGGGTCATATGGATGCCCTACTCTCGTGGGTTCATATGGATGCCCTAGTCTCATGGGGTCATATGGATGCCCTAGTCTCGTGGGGTCATATGGATGCCCTACTCTCGTGGGTTCATATGGATGCCCTAGTCTCGTGGGGTCATATGGATGCCCTAGTCTCATGGGGTCATATGGATGCCCTAGTCTCATGGGGTCATATGGATGCCCTAGTCTCGTGGGTTCATATGGATGCCCTAATCTCGTGGGGTCATATGGATGCCCTAGTCTCGTGGGGTCATATGGATGCCCTAGTCTCGTGGGGTCATATGGATGCCCTAGTCTCGTGGGGTCATATGGATGCCCTAGTCTCGTGGGGTCATATGCCCTAGTCCTACATACTGTATGCATGTATAGATTTATAGCCCTACAACTATAGCCATCAAGAATGTCATAACAACTACTCCCTAGCCCTAGTCTTGCATAGCCCTAGGCATATTAGATGTGCAACATCTTGAAACTATGGATATCATTAGGATTGTCCCCGGGAGGGGAGGAGGTGGGAGAAGAATGCAGCCATGTCCACCCTTTCCCAGATGTTTGTGTTAGGGACGTATCTTTATTGCGTTGGGCAAGCTTGGATGTGTGCTGCAGTAGCACTTGCAGCATCCGATGTCTGCTGGCACATTTGGCAGGACCCCATTGTGACCCCATTAGTGAGTGTGTACCTTGCCCCCACACACCTCATAGCTGGAAACCTTGACTCAAAAGTATGTTTGGTTCAGCCTCTGTGGTGGGCATTCAACAGTTAGAACTTGGCACTGGATGTTGAAGTTGTCTGGTCAGATATACACATAGGCAAGATTAAGCAAGCTACATGTATGGACAGGTTTTGATTTGGCTACTGAGCGTCCACATACTAGCATACCATCTTAACGAAGACATCGGAACTGATCTCGGCTTTTATACTTATGAGCACAAAATAGCGAGTTCTACTTGCATTGGCAGTAATTTTATATGGCAGATATGGGCTTTGACTGCCAATGTGTCAACATGTATCTGGCTATACGATATCTGCCATTTGTAATCCTAGTTCTTGTCAGCCATGCCATTTTCACATGTAAGGTACATGTACATGTATGTACATATATGACACATGTACATATGGGATCTTACATGTAAGATACAAGTACTTGTAAAGTACAGCTACATGTACATGATCATATATACATGCACTATAGAAGCTTCTTTTTTTAAATGTTTATTGGATCAGGTGATAGAAGCTAATGACCTCCGACTTTTACCTTCAATATCTAAGGTGATAATTTTCAGCGTAATTTACTTGTGGATAAACAGAATATGTCGGTTCTTCCACGGTAAACTGGGTGGGGAGGGCTCAGTTTGGAAGTTGGGAAACCGCCTCCCTACATGTAAGACCATATTATTTTGGAATGTAAATTAGGAGATGTTTCAGACACACCGAATGCCGAATGCCTTCATCACCCCTGCAACCTGCTCATGTCCTGATACTGGGTACCCACACGTGTATGTAAGCACATTTGAGAGAGCTCTGTTTAACTGAAACAAAAGTGAAGGGTCTGTATCTCTCCCTCACAGGATCTGACGTTGAAGAAAGAATATTTTCCGTTCTTCGAGAGAGACTCCCTCAAGTGGTGCTGCAACCCAGCGGCGAAACCACATCCACCATGGACCCATCACCAGCTGTCTTTGGAGTGGTGAAGATGGTGGAGTCCAGCAGTCAGGAGGCGGAGATCGACGTGGCTCACACTGACCAGCAGATGTACTCTTGCGGCTCTCTGGCTCCCAAGATGAAGAAAGGAGGCTGCATGAATGCTTCCTTCCACAGAGCAACTATGCCCTGGGAAAGGAGCGAGGGGTGAGTTGGGATGGTAAGGTGTGGGAGGCAGGTGAGAGTATATATAAGGGATGGGTGATTGGTTAGGAAGATTTGGTAAGGTGTGGAAGTATGTTTGGTGAGAGAATTGAGTGGAAACAGATTGGTTGGGTTGGAGGATATGGTAAGGGATAATTGGATGGGGGGATAGGGTAAGGTGTGAGAGGATGTGTGGGTTGGAGGTCAGAAGTATTTGGTCAGAGAGGAGCTGAGGATGGAACCATGAGTAGGCTTGAGTAGGGAGGTAGAGAAGTAAGGTGACTTGCACAAGCATGTAGAATGCGTCAAGATACATACAAAGGAAGAGATATTGAAATCGGTGACCAGGAGAATGAGGAAGAGGAGAGAACTAAGAGATGGGGAAAGGAGGTTGATAGAGGAATGTCTTACAGCTCAATCACAGTGTGCTTATTGTAGAATAAATGTGGGAGGTGGCAAACGAACTTGTATTACTTCGTACAGTAGCACTTCTGCAACTCTTACCCTGGGGGGGGGGTTGAATTTGAGCAATGTGTCTGGTGGCTCTGTGTATGTTCAAACACAGCTGTAGCAATTTCCATCCAATCAATCCTTAGTGTAGGTGTAGTAGATAGTGTAGTTGTGTATCACACATACTGTAAACCACACATGTGTGTAAGTTTCAAACTGTTCCTGACCTCTGCATTGCCACTGGGAGATTTGCATGTATATATAGCGACTCAAGATGTGCACCATAAAGATGACATGGATTGTGTGTCAAATGATGATGCAGTGTGTTGTGTGTGTGTTGGTCCAGGTGTGTCCACCTGCTGGCTGCCCTCAGTCAGCAGGCCAGGCTCAGTGGCCAGGTGGAGGCCCTCCTGCCGACCCTGGCTGAAGCCTGCAGGGCCAGGCACTATCCTCAATACCTCAACTATCTGGAGACCGTACTGAAACAGGTATGTATGTTACATACACCCAACTTTTGGACACGCTTCCTTTGCCTCCCTTCTCTGTGCAAGTGGGAATATGCTACTTACATACACTATGTGTATTTTTTTCCGACGTTGTCTTAATGTTGTGATAGCCATATGTAGCAGAATTAATTATGTATGCAAGTCCACACATAAGCTGTCAAAAATATTTGGTTCTCTAGTTGGCAGTTTGTACTCGTCTTCTACATACATGTATGTACAGCTTCTTCTTTTTAACTCATTAGTGCTCATTATTGGTCTTTTAACTCTTTTAGTGCTTAAGTTTGTGTTTTTAACTCTTTAATGTTCCTTATTGGTTATTAACCCCTTGGTGCTCAATGTGGGTGCTTAACCCCCTAGTGGTCGGTTTTAACCACTTTTGCTTGTTGTTGTTGTTGTACCTTTTAGTGTTAATTGGTTTTAGCCAGTGCAGTATTCTGTAGCAACTTCACCCCAGCAAGGCCACATGTAATACCAACTTCCTTTGAAGGCTTTTATTACATATGTACTCATGTACAGTACATGCATAATATATGTTCATGTATATTATCCTGTTGTGGAGATTAAGCAAGGCATATAATATATACCTCAACAAACTCCCTGGTTGTCATAGTAAAGATGCAACCACTTGGCTCGATAATCAATAAATTTTCTCATTCGTCATTTCGTCTATATACTCTAGCCTTCAATATATCCTTCACACTGGTCGCCTTGGTAGTGGTCATCTTTCACCCACATGCTTACTGGAATTTACATGTATAATCAATAAGGCAGCTACTACATGTAGCTAACATTTTCTTCGAGATGTTTTACTAACTGCTCCTTGCCTAGAAGAACTTCCAAGCTCCGAGGTCTTTTTAGGAAGCTAATGAAGCTACATGTGTATGTTCATATATACTAGCATGCTAAAAAAAAAATTCTCTCAAGGCCATAGATAATATTAATTTCGACGAGGATTTCTGTAGCTTCTTGCTTGCTTCCAAGTCTTGAAAGTTTGTACGGATACACATAGAGGAACTGTACCAAGGTGACCTCTAGAGGTAAAGAATTGCACAGAGCAGGCTATTTTTTTCTCAGATATAATCAGAATGAGGCAAGCTCTAGGCAGGTATAGGGCAAGGGAATTTCCCTTGGGTGATTCTTCTAAGCAGAGTAATGTTGTCACAGTTGTTTTGTTTAGAACGTGATAGAGCATTGCATATCCCCTTACTGCTGACCATAGAGTATCCAAGGGATTCATCAAGGTTGGAGGGGTGAGAGACCTAGACTTTGCATGATACTTCAGGCTCCCACCCTATTACCCCCAACCCCTGGGTTGAAACAATGCTGCAATGTAGCTTATATCTGTGTGTGTGTGTGTGTGCATACATGTGTGTGTGTGCATGTACTTAGTGCATTATAAAACCCTCGTCGTGTCAGAGGATTCTCTCTTGCCCTCACTGCAGCTGCCAATGATAGCAAAACATCTGGGAAAGAGAACCTTCAAGCGCCACTTAGAACTCTTCCTGGACGCCATCTTCCACTCCTTGGTATGTGCAATAATTCTCTGCCCTTCAGTGCTCATGTTATCAGCGTTTTCCAAGAGAGAAATTCTGGGCGTGATTATTTTGTTTGTCGTAATTACTGTTGTTGTAAGTTTGTTTGTGTGTTTGCTTTTAATGTGCTCTGATATGCAAATGGGGCGGAGTTAAGTTGAAGTGAGGGAACTGTGTAAAGCTGGCACTAATGTGTGCCAATTGCAATCTCTTGATTCGCTGAATGGGAATTCACGTGATAATTTGGTGGCATAAAGAATGCAATTTTGAAATGCCACAGAAGTTTCGGTTGTTAAATATTTTTTGTGGGTGGAGTTAACCACGAAATATATGTCATGAAAATTTACGTTAAGTTAAGCAGCAAACATCTGCATGCAGTAGACATGATTGCTAAAGCCACTAATTCCTAGAATCTCCCCAGCTACACCATCAGACCACGAAGTATGCATATACCTCAAGTTTATGGACTGCCTGCTTTCCTGGTCTGTAATCATCATTGTCTCCATCAACGGTGCAGTCTGGTGTTGTCAACGTAATAGCAACGCAAGTATGTTTGCCTCACAACAGGGTGGTGCACCTCTCTCTGTCTGTTGCTTAGCTCACTGGCACGCCCACGCATATTAGTCATGAATAAAATGGCATTGATCACTTCCATCCTGTCGCAAGTGGATGATGTTACTGACGTACCAGGCTATGCCGGATGCCTGTTGCAAAGGACATCGCTTCTTAACCATACAGACCAGGATAGGAAACTCTAAATTTTGCGGTGATTATGCTTGAGGAATCCTCAACACACACAACTGAAGAGCACTTGCTTCTGTGCCTCTCGGAGTTAAATGGTGGTGACGATGGAGAGAGGGAAAGAGGACTGGATTAATCTACTGGGCAGAAGGCTAGTGGATTAATTTATTATTCAGGGGAGGCTTGTGCTAGACCGGGGAGGATTGTGGGTTAATTTACTAGTTAGAGAAGGATTTTGCATTAATTTACTAGACAGAGGAGGCTTGTGGATTAATTTACTAGACAGAGGAGGACAGAGGAGGATTGTGGGTTAATTTACTAGACAGAGGAGGATTGTGGGTTAATTTACTAGACAGAAGTGGCTTGTGGCATGAGACACCACACCACATACATGTATAGACATTAAAAAAGTATATAACCAATAGCTGCAAGGCATAATGAGGACCTTTTTCTGTAGGCTTAGAAGAGGATGAACTGGAAGGAACTTTTGGACATGATAGTCAAACTCTACGTGCTCTGTTTAGGGATCTTCTTTCTGTAGTAACAAGTGTTGAACTTTTCAAGCATGCAACCCCCCCCCCCCCCCCCCAAAAAAAAAATTCCCGGAAGGAAGAGGAATGTGAAGTGAACTATTTACTTCCACTGTCAGCAACTGGTATTACTACAATGTTGCATGCTATTGGTGTTGGGTGTGTATTAAAGAAACACAAAAGACACTTCAAACAGAAAAGCAACCGCCACAGGGCAAGAAGTGCACATAGGTATGCAGTTACATGATAACAGCAACAGAGCAGCTATGTATGTAGCTAATGACCTCATGTTCAACATGGAATAATCACATGAAAGGAAAAGAATTAGAATGTAAAATAAAAAAAGGAAGGAAAAAGGGGGACAAGCTGACAACACACAAACTGGGGGCGTGCTACTATTGCTGGGGCATGCTACTATTGCTGGGGCGTGCTACTATTGCTGGGGCGTGCTCATATTGCTGCAGCGTGCTACTATTGCTGCAGTGAAGTTGCAGTTTATTTCTGTGCGTTACTGTGAGAGGTTCTGACAGAGTTCAGCAGTTCCTTTAGCATTAATGCATCGAATTAAATAATTCATGGAGCTCGAGTATTCATGAAGAAGCTGCTTACATCAGGATTGCCACTTGCTTGGTCAACACACCATTGTTTGCAGAAAAGTAGTGCTAGAGGGTCCTGAGATGGTTTGGTGTGCAAGAATATCTTCACACCCAGGAGTGTGAACAAAAGCTGGACTAACTCGACAGAAGAGTTCAAGTTACATAAGTGCATACATTATATTTCACAATGTAAATTGAGGCTACCTGTGACACGTATTCACAAGAGCTTCTGTACCCAATAGCATTTTACTCTTCTGCAGTCGGCTGTATCCATCGCGCTCCAAAACACGCTTCTCCCACACAGTGAAGTATTTAAGTGCATCAGGAATTTCTACTGCAACCACCTAACACAAGAAGAAAAGGGGGGGGGGGGGGGGGGGATTTGTATAATTAATGTGGTGTTATTATTGGAGTATATTTTCAGTCCAGCACACATTAAAACGAAAATCATTTGTACCATTATTTTCAGCTGACATCCAATGTTTCTCTTTCTATCAGCTTTTTTAAAGAGAATTCTTAATTAAAGAAAATCTTATTCATTTCCATATTGTGAGTTGAAGAGACCTCTTGAATTGAAGAGACCTCTTGAAGATTAAAAATTGCTTGAATTCAGGGAATCAAAAAAAAAGCATTTTGAGCTGCATTCCTTTGCTTGTTGTAGTGCGTCTGCCACCAGATAATATGCAATTTGTGATGTGAATAGTGCTTGAACTGTTTTATCTACTTTGTTGAGTCCATACACTTGAGCTTTTGGGTGAGCTGCAATCCACTTTCTGAACAGTTCCTTTCATAGAGCTTCATAATGGAAGCCCCTGATACTTCCATGCACTGCACTGCTGGTGCACACAGGGGACACTAGCCAGGCGGTTTTATGTTTGAGCAGATTTAGGCAGAGATTCTCAACGCAGTATTTAATCATAGATCATTGACCTTATGATAACAGCATTGTTGGTGTACTATCGTCATCATGTGCTGAGTTTTACATCCGAATCCGCAGGTAAATGAACTACGATCTGTACATGTATGTCAGTTCTCTGCTGATGATAGGCATGCATCATCTTACTGTATATCAAATTACCGTTTTAATTTCCTGTTTTCTGGATTTTCATCCGATTTTTTCGTTTCGCTTTTGGTGGGACGGTGGGCATTGTGAGCTTTGTACCACATAAGGAAACATCAAGTTATATTAGGCGTATACTGTGTCGAGTTCAAGTTAAAGAAATGCTAAAAAAAGGACTTGCAAAGGCCCTAGCTCTTCTTTTTATTTTTTTGGCAGCTGTTGGCGTTGCACAACACTTGAGATGAACCAGTGAATTTGAGAGCAGTTTGAAATTTGTCCAGACCAACAAAATGCTCCTACACATGGTTACACAGAGCTGTAATTCCTCATACAGATATCCAACATCAATACCTCACTTTGTTGTTCTCAACGATTGTGACATCTGTGTTTGAGGAGTCCGCCAACAGTTGACCGCAGTATTGATAAATTCCCAGTACTGAAGACTTCAACCTGACAACGAGACCACCCATTGGTTGCTAGATGCCCGAGTTCTAATTGCAACATACAAATGAAGAAGAGGGTGTCTTTGTAAATCAGAATATATGTACACCACAGATACGTAGAGTAACCACACAACTGGTCAGAACCTTTAATTTATAGGAGAACGTCTCGTCTTTGATTTCACTTTGGGGGTCTGAGGGGGGATTGTTTGAGAGAGGGGGGGGGGGGGGAGGACTGCCACAAAATAGGCCACTTGAGAGAATTTGCATAATTTGTTTTTTATATAATTATTTTTGTGGTCCCGAACTCTTTTAGGGGAGTTAAGGATTTGTATCTCATGTTGTCATAGCAACATTGGCCCGATCAAAAAGGCAATGAATTGCATGTCACATTGTGTTCCTCGTCTTGGCCTGCCTCTCCATCTTCCATTCTGCACATGGCTACAGTACAGCAAGTGCAACAAGTGGGAGGGGCCTTCTAGCTCGATCAGTATTCATATGGGTCACAAATATTATTTGTCCCATGACAACATTTATGGGTACCCCGACGCATATGTACATAATTACATGTGGTGATTTTGTACTAATGCATATGTGTGTGTGTATATTATTTATGTGCAGTCATGTGACAATGCTCTGGTAAAGGGTGATGGAGTACAGTGTCTCAATTTGCTGACTCGGCAGATTGGCAAGATGATTATGCGAGGGAGGATCGAGCAACACAATAGCCAGTAGGTGCACAATAGCAGGGGTGTATTTGGGAGAGAGGGAGAGGGTGACGGCTTGTGTCCTCATTACCCCCCCCCCCTCCTTTTTTCCATACCCTACAAGTTCACCCGCACCCCCTGCAAAAAAAGTCTGTATACAACCCAGCCCTGGTGGGTGGAAGTGATTGTGACAAATATAAGTATTCCTGTACTCTTGCCTATAAGTCGCTACATAGGTCTGAATGCATGACTTTAAGTATAATTCCTGCCTCTAATTATTTAGCAGAATTCATGTCTCTAAAGCTACCGACACAACCTTTCTTGGCAATCCTGTGATTTCCAGGATACTTCGGAGGCCTATATTTTCCCTCTTGCCTAATGATGGGCCCCAGCCCTGGAATATTCCATTCGCCCAGAATAACCCTAGCTGTAGAATATTACCAGCCCTAGCTCTAGAATGCTACAACTTTGCCATAGTTCTAGAAATATCTAGCTGTCCAGCACTGTTTATAGGATCTATATTCAATTAAGTACTGTACCTTGACTAGGGACATCCATGGATAACTCGAAGCATCTCTTGGAATCCTGTGGTATCCTAGAAAATGTTGCAGCAGTATGGACATGCACATGTATATGTCTCCAGTCAAAATCCATGTTTGTACCAATTTTGGCCAACTTGTCATTGAGTTATTTTACCCCCAGAGATACTAATAGTGAAACAGTGATGTGTTTTATTCTGCAGGTGGGTTGGTGCGTTTGACCGGACAGTGGCTTAGATGATCCTCTCAGTTAGCAACTTTGCTTTCTATTCACTTGTTTTAATATAATTTCCAGCTTGAACTTGTGAGGGTTCGGAATTTTGTCTTTTTCATTTTTCTGGCACCGTATGTCAAATTCTGCTATTCCGGTGTTGGTTTTGTACCTGTACAGGTTTTAGTGTACATGTAATTATGAATCCTATGACTTTTTCAACCATATTAAATGCATATACTGTAAATGTAGTATATACAAGGGAAGAAAGTTATATTAGGAAACTGAGATGTAGCCGGCAATAGAGGTGGTGAATGCAATTAGAGATTTAAAGCAGAACACATGACTGTATCAAATTATAGGAGACATGGAATTAGGAGACATGGATTAGGAGACATGGAATTATAATAAAGATGTGCATTATTGAGAGTTGAGCATAAATTTATGCATGGACCACAATATTTAGATGACCCTTTACCAATTCATAAACAAGTTTTAAAATGCAATATTATGTTGTTGCTGTCCATATTGTATTGGTGTACAGTATATATGTGGTTGGTGACAGGAAGTCTTAAAGTGACTGGTTTTAATGGTTCATTCTCCTGTTTCCTGGGGTTTTTTAATTGTGAATTTTAACTCTTTGTCTGTGTTTTCTTACTGTATTTAAAAATACCTGAAAAGCAACGAAAAATAATAATAATAATAATCCCTCGGCCAAACTCACTTTGGTAACTTCATGGAACCCTAGGCAGTGGTTCAGCTCCAAATACATCACCAGAGTGCTATCCCCCCCCCCCCCTCTCCCCTCCACACCATCCCAAAATACACACACACACATAACTTGCATCAAATTCTCAACTGTGCCGGCAGCAGCAGCATGTAGAAATTGCCAGAATGATGAACCGAGCAACTAGAGCTATATATGTAAATTCCGATTGGTTTGTGCCTCGCTTCTAGCCAAGCCTGCGAGAAAACGACGTAGCATTTAATCAAGCAGCTGCTAATCAAACACCACTATTTTTCTTCTTTGGGGGTTGGTTTACTGATAGAAATGAAAAAAGACAGGGAAGCTCAGGGGTGGGCTTTGGGGGCTGACCCACTGATATTACGATTTTTTCCTTCTGATTATATCATTTTTTTTTTAGCATAATAGTATTCATGAGGCAACAGGTAAAATAAATCGAGCATAACTCTAATCAACACCTGATCAACACTTGGCACAGAATGAGAAATGAGGAGTACATGTGTTTGAGGTAATAATATAGGCCAGACCTTCTGCTTCTAACCTTCAAACTACTGTTTCAGCTGCAACGCAAGCATACAGTGTGGCTTTCTATCTGAGCAGTGTCAGTGAGTCTTGAGTTAGATCAAGTCTAAAAGCGCCTCTATCTCAAGAGGCCCTCCTGTAAAGCGAATGGCCAAGACCATGCATGTGCGCCAATATTTTTCTAGCAAGAAGTAAGCTATAGGTAAGTTTATTACCTACAGTATGAGACAGAGTGATGTAACATGACCAGATTGATTTATTGTTTACTTAAGTTCTGGAACCTCAATACTACCTGGTGGCAGTTCCAGCAGTGCATTTCTGCTTCATACATCCCATTCAGTCTGGAGTGGTGCTGATTCTTTATCAGAAGATATTGTTGATGTTGAAGAGAGTGGTATAGGAGAAAGCAGTGGTGTTTTGCTTCCGATTCAAGTGAAATTCGACTAGTGCTAAGGAAGCTAGGGCTAAGGATGCCTGGTGAGACTAGGGCTAAGGATGCCTGGTGAGACTAGGGCTAAGGATGCCTGGTGAGACTAGGGCTAAGGATGCCAGGTGAGACTAGGGCTAAGGATGCCTGGTGAGACTAGGGCTAAGGATGCCTGGTGAGACTAGGGCTAAGGATGCCTGGTGAGACTAGGGCTAAGGATGCCTGGTGAGACTAGGGCTAAGGATGCCTGGTGAGACTAGGGCTAAGGATGCCTGGTGAGACTAGGGCTAAGGATGCCAGGTGAGACTAGGGCTAAGGATGCCTGGTGAGACTAGGGCTAAGGATGCCTGGTGAGACTAGGGCTAAGGATGCCTGGTGAGACTAGGGCTAAGGATGCCTGGTGAGACTAGTGCCAAGGATGCCTGGTGAGACTAGGGCCAAGGATGCCTGGTGAGACTAGGGCTAAGGATGTCTGGTGAGACTAGGGCCAAGGATGCCTGGTGAGACTAGGGCCAAGGATGCCTGGTGAGACTAGGGCCAAGGATGCCTGGTGAGACTAGTGCTAAGGATGCCTGGTGACACTAGGGCCAAGGATGCCTGGTGAGACTAGGGCCAAGGATGCCTGGTGAGACTAGGGCTAAGGATGTCTGGTGAGACTAGGGCCAAGGATGCCTGGTGAGACTAGGGCCAAGGATGCCTGGTGAGACTAGGGCCAAGGATGCCTGGTGAGACTAGGGCCAAGGATGCCAGGTGAGACTAGGGCCAAGGATGCCTGGTGAGACTAGGGCCAAGGATGCCAGGTGAGACTAGGGCCAAGGATGCCTGGTGAGACTAGGGCTAAGGATGCCTGGTGAGACTAGGGCCAAGGATGCCAGGTGAGACTAGGGCCAAGGATGCCTGGTGAGACTAGGGCTAGTGCTAACTGGTATAACATTATTTTAAATGGCAAAAGGTGATTATATATGGCACAGTCTTGTTTGGGGTTCATTTCATTAAGTGGGTTAGAGTTTGGAAAGGTATGTTCATATGCTGAGCTAGAGTATATGTACATGTATGTATATATATTATATACTTGACAGGTTTGTGTCAAAAATTATACTACAACGTTAAGGTGAACCAATGCTCACATTCTGTACATGAGTTGGTAAAGGGTTTTCAACTGATCCTGTTGCCATTAAAGTAATATTTCTGTTCTCTCTTTACCGTTTTGTTGGTTTCATGTCACTATTACAGTCGAGTGTTGAAGAACCATACTACTATCTAACTGCCTTCTGGGATTGCAGTATTTCTAAACTAGAGTTACTTGTTGTACACGACACAAATCAGCACATACCATCTTGTTGCTATTGTTGACTGCACCCGCGCAGACCACATTCTACACTACACAAATCAGATCATTCCTAAATATTCGCCAGGGTATTAAATTTATTTCTTAGAAGAACCAGCTACTCAATTGCATACGAGTGCGGGTCTTTTACCGATCTTTACCAACACCAGCAAATGTACGAAAGCTGTGCGATATTTTGTGCTTGTGGTTCACTAGATACGTGAAACATTCCAGGAAGGCTGGAAGTGTTACTGAACACTGCGCAAGTGAACTTAAAGCTGAGATGTAAACTTTTTGGTGTCTTGTGGGTCAACCATTGGCCAACTTCATGGTGATGGTGAATTGTCCATCAGAAGACATGATGGCGTTGTTTTCCACTATCACACAGAACAAATACAAAGATAAATGTTGGACATTAATTATCATAAAAACAAGGGTTCCAGGAGAGATAGGGAAAAAATTGGCAACCTATACCTCATTCACTACCATAGGTTGCAAGTAGCTATACAGCCCACACTAATTAACTTAATTATAATTAAGTTGATGTTGTAGAAAGCCTATAATTATTATACTAAAGGAGGTTCTACTTTACAAGACCACTTCAATTATAATCACTATGTGCTTTTGACCTAGTGTCTGCTACTTAAGATTAAGATCAGAATGAATAACAAGTGATAATATGAGGACCTCTACATACTCCTCAAAGAGTGTAGTACATTTTATCAATAATGCAATGAGGTGATGATTGAACACATGTCTGGACAAGAACAAACCGCAAAACAAAAAGAGAAGACAATTAAGAGGGAATGTGATCAGGTGTTAATGAACACACACATACACACCTGTGTGCAACGTGTAAATAACTAATAAGTCCATTCAACTTTTTCTCTCCAGCTCTGCCTGCAGGTGGTCAAGTTCTCTGGAATTTATAGCATTCAAAGTTTGCATTTGAATTTGCTCTCTGTCTTCCTCCACTGTGATGACCACGTTGCAACTGTAATTCAAGCTACAGTCGGTGGAAACAGTCATGTTCTTCGATTCCTCTCTGCTGTCATTTCCAGCATATGTTTCCTTCTTCCGTGAATCCGGAGAGTTGCTACCTATTGAGCTCAGTTGGAGAGCATCCAAAGATCTCATTCTTGTGCGGATGCAGACTATGATGCAGAAGATGATGATGCTTGCCAAGACCAGTAGAATGCTGGCTGCCACAATTGCTCCAATGACAGGTGAGGACACAACCAATCTACTTGCAGAGACGTTAATATCTGCAATGAAATGGCACCGAGAAATCCATCAATAACATAGGAAGCTATAACAACAACAACAACAAAATGCCAGGCATTGTAGAACATGAACGTCATGCCTATATTAGCATAGCCTGGAGCAGTCATGAACGTCATGCCTATATTAGCATAGCCTGGAGCAGTCTCACACTAAGGTACACATGGCTCATTTGGAAAAGGATCATCATTTATGCAGATATAAACATACAAGTACCTACAGCCAACAGCAGATGATTACATCATAATGAAGTTCATAGGTTATGTCACACACTCTTGTTTATAGAAGGTGTGACTACAAATCTAGCTGCTTATTGAATGCAACCGCACAAAACATGCTTTTAGACAGTCACTGACACACACTTTAAAACAGTTCAATGCTTGAACAGTGTAATGCACAAACTGGTACCGCGAACAGGTAATAACCAGCTCGTCTGCGAATAACTAAAAGTTGAAAGATGTGGTTGTTTAGAGGTCAGGTGACACGACTGAAACAGTTGAAATAATGCTCTGCAACATCTCGTATGAGGTGGAAGGGAGGGAGGGAGGGACCTCCATTTATCAGAAATCCCCCCCTCAAAGAATTAAACCCAGGAAAGTATAACACTTACTCTTTCATCTTATGGGTTCTTCCAAGGGAGCATCACGTATATCCAGTCCTCCCATAATTATTGATATTTTTAAGTGTTGCCTTTGTAGAAGTGAGAAGATCAAGACAACAATCTTGTGCATACCAGACATTTCCCTTCTACTTCACACCAGCTAGTGTGAAGGTCTTGTGGTTATCATAATTATTAGTGGTGCTCTAAATTACTATGTGCACAGCCCACGAGGCAATTAGCCTGGCTCAGCATAGTATTCCTTCTACACACTCACTTCAACTGAGGTCAGACACACACTTTGAACTATCAGCTGTTGAGGCATATGCATGCAATCATATGCATTGCATGCAATCTCAAGCTCTGTAGGTTCATCTTAACTTCCACATCGAAGAACACACACACACACACACACGCTTATAGTGAGTCTATTTTGTGTGACTACAGCTGTTACTGCGAGCACATACATGTACTCATCGATGTTGCTATTACTGACACCCCCCACCAAGATTCCCCACAGGTAGAGCTGCACCTTCTGCCATCATTACCCATCATTAAAGCTGCCAAGAAAGCAAACTTTCTGGAAGTTTCATGCCAAACCTGTTTGAGCAAGTACATGTAACACCTCAACGTATCCGGAGGAACCACTGTGTACTGGCTATGCAAAAACAAGGGTCTTCCTCAAAAAAATTGGCATCGAAGATTCTGACACTCATGTTTGCAGAGTCATTGATAAAAATGCCCAATACTAAAGATACCTGATGCATTCGCATCGCAATGACGAGACAATCCTTTGAGTTCTAATTAAAATCATATGAACATGCAGTCAGTTGCGCAGTGCACTAGCTCGCTGGTTCAAGCAGAATGTAACCGCCATGATGAATACTTGAATGGAGATTCCATTGGCCAGTCGGTTGCAAGGTCATTTATTTTACTTGAGACTCCTGCATGCAGTTGCCACGACTACAGAATAATCAGGTTAGACAGCTTGGGTGTATATATAGAATATATATATTCCATATAGCACTGTTTTGTGTGGAGCTAAAGTTTAAAGGATTGCTGTAACTGGGTTATTCCACTCACTTAACAGAAACGATTGGAAGACACACAGTTTTTGCATCTAATCAACTCCGGGAAAACCTCGAAACTTTAACTCCTCGGGGGAAAGGGGGGAAAGGGCGTACTCTAAATGGCATATCTAAATGGCATATCTACCACATAAAGTGCAAGATGTCGTGCAGTATTTGTTTGTGTGCACGTTCAAGTGTTGAACTAAACTAAGATGGGTGTGGCATTTTGAAAAAGAAGTGTTTTTTAGGGACTGCATGCGTCCTTTATGTTCCAAACGATAGCGTAAAAATAACGCGACCTGGTAGCATTACTGACAGCTACGTAGGCGCTTACCAACAGCAGTTTGCTAGCGAGGCTGACCACTCTGCAACTCTAGCAAAAAGTATTTGCTGAAACGGTGAAATTTGAAGAGGGAAGATCGAGCATCGCTGGCGACAGCTCCGACAACAACAACAAAAGGTGAATTATCATAATAGATAGGGTGCCTCGTCTCTACTTCATGGGAAGTCAGCTACTAGGTGGAGCCGACAGATCCTGCTTACTGGGCAATTATTATGTCTCCAAGGAGGTGTGGCAACCAGGAAGACGAGCTATAACAACATGTGATCTGTGATAATACTTGTGCTACTTCTCTGTGTTGTCCTGGCAATGAAGGGTGTCTCCTCTAGTGTATATATATTATATATATCATATTTTCGCTGATGGTGTGTAGCCCATGTCACGATGAACAGGTAATCCCTACAAGTAATAAGTACATCCTTGCTGAGGTCACCAAGTCTAGACAATACCTTGTTAGTACTATGACACTACTATCCCAGGAACTGGAATTAAAATAAATTTTTTAAAACCTCATCCCCTCATGGAATATGTCACTCTACATGTGAGATTAACCATCTGGCATTGGTGCCAGTGGTTGGCCTAGAGCCAGAGGTTCGATGAGCAGCCTGGAGCAAGAGGTTTGATGAGCTGGCATGGAGAGCTTTAGATCAGCTCAGTTTTTGAAGGCGGAGCCATCTATAATTAGAGCGAGCTAGTGGCCTGCTCAACTTAGAGGGCTAAATCACTTTGCAGCCCCTGTAATGACAGTGAGTCGGCATAGGAATGAAATATCTTGCTGTCTGGAGTGGCACCGACCAAGCCTTGCTCTGCTGTCACCTTTCCTTTGCTCTGCCATGCCTCTACTGTCACCTTTCCTTTACTCTGCCATGCCTCTGCTGTCATCTTTCCTTTACTCTGCCATGCCTCTGCTGTCACCTTTCCTTTACTCTGCCATGCCTCTGCTGTCACCTTTCCTTTACTCTGCCATGCCTCTGCTGTCACCTCTCCTTTACTCTGCCATGCCTCTGCTGTCACCTTTCCTTTACTCTGCCATGCCTCTGCTGTCACCTTTCCTTTACTCTGCCATGCCTCTGCTGTCATCTTTCCTTTACTCTGCCATGCCTTGCACATGTGCAGCGAGTGCAGAGCTATAACGGGGGGGGGGGGGGGGGGGGGAGAATGGGAGTTGAGCAGAGATGTATATTGCAGATTAACAAGGACATGCATTGTACCATACAAAAGTGTCCCAACAGAAATAGCCTCCTCAGCGCCAGATAAGAGAGAAATAAACAAGCACCAGCCCTTGATCCTGGCCGAGCAGGTGATAAACATGGAGGCACAATTTCATTGGCCACCAGCTGACCATGCACATGAATATAATTAAGTTTTTAATAAACACCTGAATGTACATTAAATAACATAATATTAGTCGCAAACGACCAGCGCCCAGCAAACATTTGTTGCAGTCATTTTACGCAATTTAGAAGATGGCTGCATGTCGCCTAGCAATGAAACAATTCCATTTTATATGCATTGCCTGTGATGGGAAAACTTTGTAACCAAGGCTAGTTACTGATCAAACTTTGTAACCAAGGCTAGTTACTGATCAAACTTTGTAACCAAGGCTAGTTACTGATCAAACTTTGTAACCAAGGCTAGTTACTGATCAAACTTTGTAACCAAGGCTAGTTACTGATCAAACTTTGTAACCAAGGCTAGTTACTGATCAAACTTTGTAACCAAGGCTAGTTACTGATCAAACTTTGTAACCAAGGCTAGTTACTGATCAAACTTTGTAACCAAGGCTAGTTACTGATCAAACTTTGTAACCAAGGCTAGTTACTGATCAAACTTTGTAACCAAGGCTAGTTACTGATCAAACTTTGTAACCAAGGCTAGTTACTGATCAAACTTTGTAACCAAGGCTAGTTACTGATCAAACTTTGTAACCAAGGCTAGCTACTGATCAAACTTTGTAACCAAGGCTAGTTACTGATCAAACTTTGTAACCAAGGCTAGTTACTGATCAAACTTTGTAACCAAGGCTAGTTACTGATCAAACTTTGTAACCAAGGCTAGTTACTGATCAAACTTTGTAACCAAGGCTAGTTACTGATCAAACTTTGTAACCAAGGCTAGTTACTGATCAAACTTTGTAACCAAGGCTAGCTACTGATCAAACTTTGTAACCAAGGCTAGTTACTGATCAAACTTTGTAACCAAGGCTAGTTACTGATCAAACTTTGTAACCAAGGCTAGTTACTGATCAAACTTTGTAACCAAGGCTAGTTACTGATCGAACTTTGTAACCAAGGCTAGTTACTGATCAAACTTTGTAACCAAGGCTAGTTACTGATCAAACTTTGTAACCAAGGCTAGTTACTGATAAAACTTTGTAACCAAGGCTAGTTACTGATCAAACTTTGTAACCAAGGCTAGTTACTGATCAAATTTTGTAACCAAGGCTAGTTACTGATCAAACTTTGTAACCAAGGCTAGTTACTGATCAAACTTTGTAACCAAGGCTAGCTACTGATCAAACTTTGTAACCAAGGCTAGCTACTGATCAAACTTTGTAACCAAGGCTAGTTACTGATCAAATTTTGTAACCAAGGCTAGTTACTGATCAAACTTTGTAACCAAGGCTAGTTACTGATCAAACTTTGTAACCAAGGCTAGTTACTGATCAAACTTTGTAACCAAGGCTAGTTACTGATCAAACTTTGTAACCAAGGCTAGTTACTGATCAAACTTTGTAACCAAGGCTAGTTACTGATCAAACTTTGTAACCAAGGCTAGTTACTGATCAAACTTTGTAACCAAGGCTAGTTACTGATCAAACTTTGTAACCAAGGCTAGTTACTGATCAAACTTTGTAACCAAGGCTAGTTACTGATCAAACTTTGTAACCAAGGCTAGTTACTGATCAAACTTTGTAACCAAGGCTAGCTACTGATCAAACTTTGTAACCAAGGCTAGTTACTGATCAAATTTTGTAACCAAGGCTAGTTACTGAAACTTTGTAACCAAGGCTAGTTACTGATCAAAATTTGTAACCAATTGTAAGTTACTGATCGTCAAAAGGAGAATGGTTGGTGAATCAGATATCGTGTTTTTAAGGTCCCCGGTAATGTTGTTTACACATAACCAGAACACAAGTTGAGATGTCCTCAAGATTTGCTTGTAGGTAACTCCACGATGTTCCAGGAATATTTGATGAGACGGCAGTGTCATGTGATGCTACGTGGCGATGAGGTGAACTAGTCATAAAGCAGGAAGGATGCATACTGGGCACAATGCCCGACCAATCAATGACTTCATTTCCCATTGGAAACAGATTAATCTTTGTTAATAACAAAGAGAAAGGACCAAAGATGCTCGCTTCATTGTGGTAGCAGCCTCATTCATTAACAAGCCTATCAGATAACACAAACTTAACTAGTCACTTTTTTGTGGCACTACAAAAATGGAAGCAATCAAACACAGTTTAAGCCTTCTGTGCATGACACACACCACACACACACACACACCATTAACATCAGTACAATAATGAGCTGTGTGCATGTGAGAGAGAGGAGGGACTTCTGTTACTGCACCGACCGCCATCCCCTCCTGTCCTCTCTGTGTGGCACCACGCGTGTTCCACTCAAAGCTCTGCCAATCAGAGAAGCAGGAGCAATGTGGGGGACACACCCAACCGGACAGGCCAGTGCATAGTTCACCACAATAATGATTTTTGAACTCTACGTGGTGACAGCCTCTAAACTACTCTAACATTAAAGAAAAAGAGAGGGGGAAAAGTTCCGATATGATGGGCTGAGCAAGTGATGATAATAATAACAAGCTCATGCCAGCAATCACTGCCATGGTAGCCTTCACTGCTGTTTCCGGAAGCTCCTCCGCTCAGGAAGGCTGCACATGCTCATGTGTTTACTGGGAATCACTCGGAATACCTTCTCTCTTGAGAAGGAAATCACTCTTGCTTGCATATCTTTGCTGTAAGTTCTGTTGTAATAGTTTGATGTAGCAATGCGTAGCTTTAGTTAGCCTACCTCAATGGAGCCGATTCTACTCTAAACTGCAGCTTATCGTGTTTATAAGAACAGTTCGAAAAGTAAAAAATCACAGCTACACGTAATTGTCAAACCACAAACCAAGTCGAGGGCCGGCAGTCGAGTGTAATTGTCTTATTGTGCCTGGAACTTCATTGCTGTAATCAATTTTACAAGAATTATGAAGAATTTATTTGGACATAAAAAAAAAGTTTTCCAAAGTGAGGTACACCAAATAGAGGGGGCAGTAAGGTCATTAGGCACTTGACATAGACACACCCACAGCTAAACACTGCATGCTCACATACCACACCCACTCTCATGCACATGCTGCATGCGCACACTACAAACTAGCATACACATACACAAGAACCTCACACACACCATCACCTGTGGGGAACAACATGCTGGCCATAAATAGCTGGTTTCAGTTCTAAGTCAATCTCACGGTCAGTTTCGTTTGTAAAATATAATTCGTAGACCACGAGTTCTACTAAAATATATTGACATAACTTACTGATTATTTTTAACGTGAATTTGTGGCAATAGAATTTATGGCAATAGTAATAATAGTAATAGTAGTAACAGTAGTAGTAGAGTAGTTATAATAATAATAATAATAATAATAATAATAATAATAATAATAATAATAATAATAATAATAATAATAATAATAATAATAATAATAATAATAATAATAAAATAAAAAATCATTTTTCCCCCTCCAAATAAATATATCCAAATATATATATTATAAAAAAATTATTATACATAATATTTAAAACACAATAATTAATGGAAATAAGTCCTCCAGGCTGGAGTCCTGGAGTCATTGCCCAGTGTTCCCATAATGCACGCGCTGTTCCCCTTCTAAAAAATAATAATAATAATAATAATAATAATAATAATAATAATAATAATAATAATAATAATAATAATAATAATAATAATAATAATAATAATAATAATAAAAAGAATAGTAAGATTAAGAATAAGAATAAGAATAATAAATAATAATAATAATATTAAAATCACCTTCTCAATAATCAACTTCAATTTTTATTCACTCGACGTTTCGACTAGATGCTCTAGCCTTCATTATTCCTGATGAGGACTAGAGCATCTAGTCTAAACGTCGAGTGAATAAAAATTGAAGTTGATTACTGCGAAGGTGATTTTAATGTTATTATGTCAACTGACAGTTCATTGAGAATAATAATAATAATAATAATAATTGAGCATGCTGACTCTCTCTAATCATGTCAATCGAGATTCGTGCATGTGTGGTAGATTGGTCTACCAACACATGGACAAATAATGTATACAGAGTAACAACTGCTGCTAATGCACATGGTCTGCCAAATATCACCACGTGATAGTTTCAATGAGTAAAGCAGAAGTGAGAAGGACGCATAAAAACTATAGGAAAAGAGCGATGTCTACGGAGGATGAGAAGGACAGAGCGAGGAAATCTATTCTATTTTTCTCTCCCTCACTTTCACTCTAAGAAATGCACTGCAATCTTCCCTAGCATTAACAGGAACTGCACAAGCTGGTGGCTTAGGCACCTGTTACATTTGTTGGACAGATCACTACTGCTGGATGATTCACAGCCTTGTTGGGGACACATCACACGCTGCAACGTGGCAACTGCTCGAGACTTGTTGAGGTGATGTGCATGCACAGAACTCTCCAGGCAATGCTCTGCAGCCATTTTCATTATCCCACTCACACCTAACTATCCTACCAGGAGACTTATCTAAACCCCCACACACATACATACATACATGTACATACATTATGTAGCAGTATACAAGGTGGACATCTGTACTCCATTGCTTACAAGGTTAGTCTCCTCTCATGTCTTATGCTTCTCTGTGGCTATCAGAGGAGAGGGCTGAACAACCACCTTTTATGGAAGTTGCCGTGGAAACAACAGGACAGGCTCACAGAACTAAGTCAACATAACATGAAGAAGGCAGAGCTATGTTTGCCGATAATTAGAGAGGAACCACTTTCCCCCCCCTTTTTTTAAATATAGACCTAGCCCGCCGGATTGCCGGGGAAATGACTGCACAGGTATTGTGACTGACGCTGAATTCCACAAAGATGCCTCAGATGTTTCACGGTGCGAGCCACAAATTCCCGATCCTTTTAATAAGACAAATATATATATGTGTATTGTATGTATGGTCAACCTCGATTATTTGGACCACGTTATCCGGAAACTTGTGTCATCCGCAAGGCTAATTGTATGCGCACGTGAAGGGCATTTGGTCGCTCCATTTTGGAGTGTGTCCGGTGCAGATCATTCGTGTGTAGAGCTAGAGCCCATGAAGGAGTCGAGTATGACTAGAGGTGGGCTCAAACACAAGAGAACCATATTTTCTATCCAGAACAAAATGGAAGTTCTGAAGCTGTAAAGTATGAATATTATAATGAACCTCAAATATCCAAGATTCAGTTATCTGAAAGGTGGTCAGTCCATGGGACAACTGATGACTGAGGCTTAGGCTAGTAAAGATCAACATCAATATTCACCCATCCGGACACAAGCTGTTTTTCAGAGCAGCACAGAACCTGGCACTGTATCAAGTAAGCAGTTACACCAACTAATAATTGATTCTTATGTCAAACTAAAAGCTTGGAGTGCAGGTTGCTAGGAAACATGTAGAAAATGGTCTCCACTACATGCAGATTTTGCTACTATTTAAGTTCAAATCCTGCAACACACACCTGCTTAGATCTTACCATAGAATTGTTGTTAATACACTAATATGGTACTTTATCACCATACATGTACATACATGTACATATACATGTAAAACATGTACTTACATGTACAAACATGTACTAACATTCAGGTAAGATAGAGAACACCTCACTAGCCAATGTTCCATTAACCCCCCCCCCCCCCAGAACCACACACACACACTCACACACACACTCACACAGAGTGGTCCCAACCACAATCCTACAGAACAATAAAGTGCTTTCAGTGCAGAGTGGCTACAGAATGGCAACTTGAGGAAAGGAGAAGAGGAGCCAGCTAATCTCAGAACTGGAAGTTTCCTTTTATGTTTGAGAGGAAATGACAACAAACCAAATGCTACCTGCTCCAGCTGGTCGTGTTTGGGGAAATCAAAGCTGAAAGGAAAATCAGTCATGATCACACACACCTTAGGTTCGGCCCAGTGACATAGCATGGATTATCCAAGCCACTCCCCCTTGAAGTATGTAGGTGGTCAAGAGATCACTGGGTTGAGACAGGTAGAAGGAGGTTAATAATAGCTGCTCTATGGGGACACACAGCGGAGCAACATCACACTGGGTTGAGGCTGGTTGAAGGAGGCTGTTGCAGGAGGAGTATAATACTGCTAATGGTGTAAGTACCTTGATTAAAGCACACACACACACACACACACCACCCAGACACAGACACACACACACACACCTATATTGGCAGAACACCAACCAGCTATGGCTAGCCACAGTTCGTAAATGAACCACTTCAAGGTCCTCAGGTTGTAAAAGCAAGTGGTTTTGAAACCACAATCATCTTCAATTAATCCACTAAGGACTTAATTACAGGCAATAACTTTTTTCCAGTGCAGAATGGAGATACAGAAGGGGAAATTTGGTACCGAATCGATCCCTGGTGCATGCTCATGGTGGTGACTAGGTGTTCACTTCCATGCTGGCTTCATGTGCAATGAGAACTGACCAGTTCCTCCGTTGGAACCACTCCACCAAGGGTACTTTGGGGAAGAGCTGCAACAGCAACAGCTTAAATGCATGGGCTCTGGCCCAGCTGAAGTGATGAGAGTGTTTCCTCACCTAGCTAATCTCCTGCCAAGAGTGTTTCCTCACCTAGCTAATGCATCGACCAGGACAGTACGACTGAATGAGATCTCCCACAGGTAGCCTCACTACCTTGCAATGAGCACTGACACATTTGCACGTTAGTCAGCGTACAGCAACACTTAAGGTAGGCGGAGTCCAAACTGGCTCTATATAACAAGGAAAGCCAGAGAACCAGACGCTGGATTCCCAGAGATATTTAAAAAAATCGCAGCTGTTGCTATCGATCATCCATTCCTTCCAGGAGCACATGACGGTCTTTGGAGTGGCCAAGCAGTGCTGGTGTACGTGCCCCTATTGAAGGCCCACGTGAAACAGGTCCAACAGGATTTGGGGGAGGCGGCGAGGACCTATGACAACAGTGAAATGATGTAACCGGACTTCACACCCACACACTCAGCACTTCCAATGCTCTTAATTAATCTCTGTGATTCATCATCATAAACGCAACAACTTGATTAATTAAATTGAGAGAGCAATATAACTCGGAGTTCAACTTGTGTGGGTGTGATTACCACACCCACCCTTGCCTCATAGCAACATACACGATAGGGTGTGCTAGTCACTGAACACACAACACACACAGCACACACACACACACACAGCATAGGGTAATTGTGCATCTATTGTGATCAGAGAGAGTAACAGCTGCCTATCCACATAACAATGAAGTAGAGTCAGGAGATAGACAACCTGCAAGCACTGCACTTGGAGGAAGGTCACATATATTTATCACTTCATTCACATGATTCTAATCACATGTGTGATGGTGTGACTTGTCCCATTTATGAGGGAACAATGGAACATCACACTTTAACTGAACCTGTGAAAATGGCCACTATATGGTTGGTTTGTGTGTGTACATGCCTGTTGTACGGGCTGTGTGTATGTGTGTGCGTGTGTGTGTGTGTACTTATGTGCAATGTAGTAGAGCTCCCCACACTCCACTGCTCCCCACACTCCACTGCTCCCCACACTCCACTGCTCCCCACACTCCACTGCATGGCAGCCATTAGAGTGACAGGCAACAGTGAATCTATTGAGGATTGATGGAAACAAAAGCTTGAACATCACATGAGGAGAGATCCACCACGCTGCGGCATGGCTGGAGTCCATTTTACATCCCACAACTTCTGTGTGTGAGACTGACAAGTTTACCAAAGAGATCCTTCACCAAATGCCTCGTCCCTTCCCCGCAGGCTCCTGCAGTTATCACCACTGCACTAGCCAGGTCAACTCTGACAGCGTGGGGGCTGACCCTGGGAAATCGGTCAGGAGCCAGTTGGTCTAGTTTTTTTACTGGATCACACGTGTGAGGTGCACAACACTGGCTGGGGCAAACCACAGTGATATCAGTTATTCCCCAGACGTGTTGTGAGCCAGACTATTAACCACTTCACTATGGCAAGGAGAATCACTGGCTTCTCTCCATTGGCCACTGTCACTGGCTTCTCTCCATTGGCCACTGTCATGGAGATAGTGAGAGGGAATGGGAAACTGGCAGTTGCTGGAACTCGAAGACACAGTTGCCGGGCAGCATAGAATCCGTGGAAGGGAAACTCCTCCCTTTTGTAAGACCCACAACGATGGCTGCCTGGATCACATGAGGGAGCAGTTCCTTCCCAGCCAACCTTTACGGACATCGCCAAAAAGGGCAGCTGCTGTTTTTGGCCGACCTGAGAAAATGGTGAATGGCAAGTATGTATAGTCTTCCTGAAGTGAGCACTTCAACTCTCCTTACGAGGGCTCAGATTTTGACACGAAAGGGAAAGAGGTCACCACTTCATTAAGAATGTTCCACGTCAGCCTCCATGACATGATTTGGCAGCAAAATTTCCAAACTCTTTCATGTCCTGAGGGGAAAAGGCCAAGCCCTTCTGATGATCACAGCAGCAACACTGACATACCAACACAGTGACTCAGCCTTCACTTAATGAAGTCTTCAAAGCAGTTAGATGTAACATTGTGTACATGTGTTACCATTCAAATTAACTGTTACCATTTAAATTAATCCACAACTGCATGGAAAATTGTGAGCAGCTATGCCAATAGCTGTGATTATCTTTTTAGAACTCCAGCCTATTAGCAGCTCCTCAACCTCATTTTCCCAGGCTGCCTTGTGTACCAATTCAAACACATGCATACAAGGTCTCCATGTGTGTGCACGACTGCATCCTCTGCTCTTACAAATGCTGTTGTTGGCATGAGTCTATCAAAGCTGCTGTACAGACTAAATAGTCTTACACAGATCTAGTTGACGTGCCAAACAGTCTTCCTGAAGGTAGAGCTGGTGGATAACATCTATGCAATTGTCTGATTGCTAATGTTGTAGATCATGCCCAGCACGAGCTTCTGTTTAAGGGCTAGGGCTAGGGCTAGGGCTAGGGCTAGGGCTAGGGAATATCTAAGCGGCCATTATAGAGGGACAAATGCCTCCCAAGCTTCCAGAATCTGCTTGGCCCACTGTCATGGCCATAACACAGCTTGGTAGACTAAGCTCAAGTGGTCCTTCCAGATTCTCGACATGTTCGATGTTATTCCTCTGCATTACTCTGGTGAGGTGCACCTGCTTCCTTTCTTGCATTAAAAACACACTCATCTTTGCATTTTCTACATCCTGGCAGTCAGGCTGTTAGCATAGCACCTTGAGTGTGTATGTTTGGGATAGACACTTGCTATTGCTGGGATAGAAGCTTTCGACTTCAGCCTTGCCTCGCTAGAGTAAGCTGTTCCCTTGTTGTTATAGATGCACCTCCTTCAACTCCTGCACCAACTCAACCACCTCTGATGCTAGCATCTCCTGCACCACCTCAACCACCTCTGATGCTAGCATCTCCTGCACCAACTCAACCACCTCTGATGCTAGCATCTCCTGCACCAACTCAACCACCTCTGATGCTAGCATCTCCTGCACCAACTCAACCACCTCTGATGCTAGCATCTCCTGCACCACCTCAACCACCTCTGATGCTAGCATCTCCTGCACCAACTCAACCACCTCTGATGCTAGCATCTCCTGCACCACCTCAACCACCTCTGATGCTAGCATCTCCTGCACCAACTCAACCACCTCTGATGCTAGCATCTCCTGCACCAACTCAACCACCTCTGATGCTAGCATCTCCTGCACCAACTCAACCACCTCTGATGCTAGCATCTCCTGCACCACCTCAACCACCTCTGATGCTAGCATCTCCTGCACCAACTCAACCACCTCTGATGCTAGCATCTCCTGCACCAACTCAACCACTGATGCTAGCATCTCCTGCACCACCTCAACCACCTCTGATGCTAGCATCTCCTGCACCAACTCAACCACCTCTGATGCTAGCATCTCCTACACCAACTCAACCACCTCTGATGCTAGCATCTCCTGCACCAACTCAACCACCTCTGATGCTAGCATCTCCTGCACCAACTCAAACACAGGGCAATGAGGAATCACTGAGAACTAGGTGGCCACTTGTGTGCTGTGTGTGTGTGTGTGTGCATGTGTGCGTGTGTGTAGAGGTTAGAAGATCAGCAGAATATATGGAATATTTATACCTTTGTTTGTGACATATGACCTTTACCACAGAACCAGATGCCAAGCAAAAATACTGTTTGTATAGATTGACGTGAGCACTATATGTTGTACGTACCAGGACAGATGGAACTTCCTTACACATACCAAACAATAATTGAACTAAGACCTCCCTCCCTCCCAGCTCCTGGCATAACACACACACACACCACACAAACACACCACACGCACGAACACCCACACACACCCCACACACACACACCCCACACACACACACTATAGAGTGTTGTTGGCATGGTCACCTTTCACTCAGTTCTCGTGCACAACATAAAACTTCCACCCGTCACCATGTATGTATGTATGTGTGTATGTATGTAACAAGGTCAGGAATGCTCCACATGTGATACTAACATTGTATGATGCTAGCAACAACCTTTTATGCTCAAGGAAGAATTCATTTTTTACTTTCCTCCTCTGCAATAAGTTCCAAGAAAATCCTAATTGGCAGTTCGGAAATACTCTACACTATCAAGGGAACATTAATTAGAGAGTACTGGACTATGTAATGATGTCTACTGAGGGAGAAGAGGGAAGGGGTTAATGTTACATATGTAGGTGTGGTCGACTCCTTGCTCCACACACTTTTACAAAAGCAACACTGTGTAAAAAAAGATGGAAGAACCAGAAATAATGATCGCTTTGAAGAAATCTAGGGTCCCCAAGATTAAAAATAATAGACGCCCACTGTACATGCATTATATACATGCTAATAATAACGGACTCTTGTCAGGTTTAGGTATGGGGTGGGGGGTAGGAGGGGGTGTAGGGTGGGATGTGGGTGGGGTAGGGTGGAGAGTCCCGGTAGTTGTACGAGACACTCCGGTATGTAATTTTATCCATACACTCACATATTTCATCAGAGAAGGCGATGTCACTCAGGCCCGCGATGTTCCTGGCCGCCACCCCAAACATGTACTTTTGGCTCGCCGAAGTCTTGAGAGTGAGGGTGTGTCTCAGCGTGGTGTTGCTGACAGTGGCTATCAGCACCGGGCCATCAGCAACATCCGAGTGGTAGATCAAGTAGTCCCGGACTGGCGTCATGATTTCAGGCTCGACTGCTACTGCCTGTTCACAGCGAGTGTTGGGAGAAGACACAAGCTCAGGACATGTATGGTATGCCATGTAGCTCGTATGCTAAATACTTCCCACAACAAATGCAATAAACACAATGCAAAGGCCCGCCGTCAAGCAAGGCGCTTACGAAACCAGTCAGCAATAAAATCAATACCAAACTGATGTTCAATAAGCTTCACTTGACGAGCAGACATACTCAATATGGCACAGACATGGATCGCTGAGTACACGTTCCAGGACTGTGTATAGCAAGAAGGGATGGCATCAGACATCTACAACCCTTCCTGTCTCCAACTATGGAAGATATGCTGGTCCTCAAGGGACAGGAGACATAATATAGTCATGGGAGGCTGGAATTAAGTGAATGCAGTTAGTTTTAGATAGAGTGTAAGTGTATATACATGTATGAACACACTCAATATCCACCACAAAATAAAAAATTAGCCACACCGAATTTTTTTAACCTGCTCATGCCTGTACACTAATTTAAAATAGTCAAAAAACTTTATTTCCTGTTTGATGGGGAAAGGGGACGAAACATCATTTTAACAGCTGATTTTCACAACTGCCATCATGATCAGTCCTTGTCTGGCCTTCGTTGATGTTTGGAAGCCCTTCTGCTGAGAACAGCTGCAGAGGCAGCTATGCCTACCTGGAACCACTCTGAATCCCTTCACCCTTGAGAAAGGGATGGACTTCCTTGCTAGAGACACAGAGCGATGTGTGGTGCTGTGTAGTTATTGTTAGCTTACCTCAACGGAGCTGATTCTTCTTCCAAATTGTAGCTCATTGTATTTGCATTATAATGGAAGTAAATAGGATCATTCATGTAAAAAAAAATTTGCTATAAATATGTTTATTGAAAATAGCTATAGATTATTAAGTCACGGGTCAATCAGTCCAGAATATGCTGTCCATGGGCTTATTTGGATAGAATATTTTCAGGAGTCATCTTTTCAAACTGTTCGATACAATAAGTTGCCAATACAGTAGGTTAGAACAGGACATCCATCCAGGAGCACCTTCTCTCTCAGGATCAAAAGATGTTCAGGTAAGCATATGTATACAGGTGTCTGTGCATCTTTCATCAGCAGGAGAGCTTCCAGAAAGAGAAGCCAAGGCCTGGAGGAGATGGTCCATGATGGCTGTTGCAACAATCAGCCATTACAAATAAAAAATTATTTCCTTTTTAGGATGGCTCACCACTCGCACCTCATAGTGGAAGTAAAGTTTTTCGACAAGAAATGTGGTAAAAGCTCCCCCCCCCCTCTATTATTGGTTCTATGTAGACAATACCCTTACCATCCATGAAACATCGACCTTGATATCGGAGCCATCGGCACTTTTCACATCCGCATTAACTTGAGTGGGTGGTGAAGGAACTGCCCCCTTCATTGTGGTCACAATTATAGGTTCCGAAAGCTCTCCTGGACCATACGAGTTCCTCCCTTGAACAACAACCGTGTAGTTTGTCCCAGGCTCCAAGGAGGTCAGCCTGATGGAGGTGTCATTATCGTTTGTCACCACCTCAATGGGTGATTGGCTGTCCGAGGATCGGTACTTGATGGTGTAGCCCAGAAGAGGAGCGCCGCTCGGGACTGGAGCATAGCCCCAGAAGACAGTGAGAGACGAGAGATCAGTATCTGTCATGTAGCACGGAGCTTCAACAGGTGCCAGTGGCTCACCGTCTAGTGTGTATGTGTGTGTTTGTGGGGGGGGGGGAGGGGGGGGGGGGGGGCAGAGGGGGAAGGGGGAAATGATATTAGGAGATTAGGAATGAGCTAAGGGTGCAATATAGGGGGCTGTGTATATGATTATGGGAGTTGGAGTTATGATATTAAGGGGGCAGGGGGTATGATATGGGGGACAGGGGTATGATACCGGCAGTATTGGGTGCGGGAGTTGGAGATATTGGGAGAATCATATCGGGAGGGGGGAGATCAAGTCAGATCGTCAATTTAGTCCTGATTGTCCTTTCTTTAAGAGAGTGAGAGGAAAGAGCCAGTATGGAAGGACACTAAGGCAGGTCAGGGGGTTACCTACTCATGAGGCAGGTCAGGGGGTTACCTACTCCCGAGGCCGGTCAGGGGTTTACCTACTCCCGAGGCAGGTCAGGGGGTTATCTACTCCCGAGGCAGGTCACAGGTGACCTATGCTGATGTTGTCATTGAGCAAGCAAGCAGTAGCAACAACCCCAGTGCCCACGGAGATGCCACATGTGCTTATCTTACAGTACACAAACATGTATGAGGACCAGCCAGAGAAATCTTCTTTGAAATGAGCACTCTCTCCACAGATCATCACAACTCAGCCATATTGGTAGTATATTATGAACTATTATTAAGCACCGATTTGTTTTGTCTGGTGAGGGAAGTTGTGATGCTGAGTGGTTAGGATATGACATTGGCAATGTGCCACCTACGTAGCACGAAGAGGCACATGTGTGTGTGTGTGTGGTGTGTATGAGTGTGGGTGTGTAGGTTGCATGTGTGTATGTGCATGGGCATGTTTTGAGGGTGCATGCGTCCAGACAAGTCATGATATACTGTTTTGCTGGGAGGGGGGAAAGCAAGGAAAATAGTGTTAATTTGCCAGATATCCTTACACAACTTAGTAGGAAATTTTTTAAAAATTGGGAGGACATGTATCCTGGTCTCTCCCCCCCCCCCTCAATGGAAACCTTGATACCGAGGAAGGGGGTGGAGGGGGAAATGGTTGCTTAGCTTGGGGCTTGTAACACCAGTGGGCACGAAAGAGGCCGCTTCATACTGAGATACTGCTAAATTAACAAGCAATGTCCATGTACAGATAGGCACCCACAAGTACAGATTGCCGAGGGTGAATGCACCGGGCTAACTAGGAAGGAATGGCGAACATGTTTCCGAGTAGCGCTAGAAACTGTCCCACGTGGACATCCCATTTACAAATTTGTCTGGTCACTGGTGCTGGAATGGACATCGACTTTCAGAAGAGCAGGAGGAGATGTAGTCTTGATCGACGCTTAACAAATAGAGAGCAGAACCAAAAACAACAGCAAATGCATGCATACAGTAGGTGCTTAACCCTTGACTGCACTAGCTGTAACCTTAGCTATGGTAAGCTGCTTTTCAAATTAATTAAAAAATTACAACGCGTAGCTATGTACATCGTAAAATGCTGTTCACGAAGAAGCCCACTCTGCATTTAGTCTTACCTCCAAGTTATAAAAGTAAAACCTGAGAAGCTTGTCTTAGTAAGTGGAACGTTACTTTCAGTTTCAGTATTGCTAGGTGTATCAAGCTTATAACGTCTAGTGACTACCTAAAGCCATACTGGGATAGTAATCTAGGCCTGTTGTTAAGAGCTAGTGCACACCTGTAATTAAAACAACAACTTACAACACTTTGTCACAGCATACCCATCAGCTACTAAGAATAGCTGGTAGGTAGCTAGCTCTAGTTGGGGCCCACAGTAGCATATCACCACAGACAGGTTTCCAGGGGCAACCAACATGCAACGTGATCACACCCACCAGTCCACACGCCCACCCACATGACACAACCTGTTAATATTCTGTAGATACAATGCTCACCAACTAGTGCACTGTATGGTTGATACTATTTCTGTACACACTAAATGAGAGATAGGGAGCTCCCAAATGTCCACATTAGTGATATCATGCACCTCATGGTGGGTGAAAAATGGTGGATGGGACCAAATACATTTGAACTCTGGACCACGACCATTAGGTTCTGTCCACAGCAAACTAAAACACGCCCCCTCCTGCACCCCAACACCTTCTTCCTGACACTGTCATTTGTGGACCATGTTCCACACAAAGGATGCATGCAGTCTTGAGACACTGGAACACGAAAGGCTCAGCATAAATCAGAAAGGATTCAGGGAAGTCACATATGGCGTCCACAAGGTGCTCCTTCACACATCGCCATGGTCGGAGAAGACAACTGCTTCCATGGTTCCTGTTTGGATTGGGAGTTCTCTGAATGCTATTGGCAACTGGAAAACTTGTATCCAGCTATCTAGAGCCACCTGGCTGAGTAAACTTGTATCCAGCTATCTAGAGCCACCTGGCTGAGTAAACTTGTATCCAGCTACCTAGAGACACCTGGCTGAGTAAACTTGTATCCAGCTATCCAGAGCCGCCTGGCTGAGTAAACTTGTATCCAGTTAGTAAACAAGTATTCGGCTTACACTGTAGCTACTGTTTAGTTCAATATACACCAAAATTTTAACTACTGTATGCTGCTAGGCTTCCTAAAAAAAGGGACTATACTTGAGCATGTAGTAGCAGTTGATGGATAGACGACCAGCAGCTGCAGTTCTGGTTATTGTGGTAAGGATCTCAATGGGCAATGAAAATGACATTCTTCTCTCCTTTCAAGCAAATGGCCCAACAATGTCATTATTCTTGATGAAGGCTACAATTTGAAGTTGATTATTGAGAAGGTTATTGTAATGATTCCATAGTAGTACAAAGCTGAATACAGCTGCTGCCTGCATGATTATTTGTGTTGGCAGCTTGATGGCTGTGGTCTGCCATTTTCAGTGGGGCTATAGAGAAACACATTCTGTCCACGCAGTTCCATGGGAACCTCTCTCATGCTCTTCTAGCACCAAACCCTCTCCTCTCTGCAACCTCATGGCAGATATAAGTGTATTATAATAAGGGCAGCAGCAAGGAAGCAAGCATTGGCCGAACAAACATTTTTTATTACTTTGACCACTTGAGAAAGCTTGTCACATGACATCATACGGTACAGGTGTGAATCACTCAGGTGACAGTCCCTCCAACCAATCTTCTTTAACTTTTGGTTATTACGGATGCAAACTTACGACACTAATCTGCTCCAAAAACTACTTGGAATCTAGCTTGTATTTGTGTGCGTGCGTGAGTGCATGCGGTGTGAACATCTGGAACAAACTTTTGTTATAATCAAGGTGTTGTAGCAACACTCTATTGAGCAGCTGTTGGCTTGAGATCGGCTAATTGCAAATACACACATGGTCCAGGATCACCTTCCTGGATTCTTACCTCGTGCCATGGAGACATTCACAACATCACCAAAACTAATAAGTAAGAGATCATGACACAATGCAAGAGGGAGCTAGAATGTGACGTCCTGCCTCCCATCATATGAAGAACACACAAACAATGCAATGATTCGTGAAGTATTCTTGTGTAGAATTCTAGGGCTTGAAAAGGCTCTGGAGAGCAAGGGACAAACAGGATGGAATGTCAGAACCTTTCATGCTGAAGTACACTGGTGTTCAGTGAGCTAAGGAAACATAGCATGTACACTTGTAGGATAACAAAGGATGGCTCTATTTGGGGGTACCCGGCTTGTACCTACAGGCCATTTGTGGAGGAGCGTACTACATGTACACAGAAAACTCATCAAAATATTGAGCTAGTTTCGTTAAGAAATCCTTGGTAAGATCATCCACCCTGGTCTCTGTGTTCAACCTTCCCTACATGTGCATGTACATAGGTCCATTCTGTCCCAGCATGTCCACCACTGTCTTCCTGCATGTCCTCCTTGTCTTCCTGCATGTCCTCTTTGTCTCCCTCTACGATGTCAACCTTTGACGCTGCATGTCCATTGCTTTGCACATTTCATGTGAAGCTCTATACATCCTCCATTAGTAACTGGCCTTCCAGTGGTAACCATGGCAAATTATTAGCTAGAACTTCTTTTTCATTATTCAAATAAAGCACATCGAGCTGTTTGGTTCTCCACCGAATTCAGCAAGCAAAACTTCAGCAAAGAAACTCATCTAGAAGCACCTTTTTTCTCTCAAGACGAGGGATTAAGAGTGTTTCGCGGTAGGCCATTTACTGTAGGTGCCTGTGCAGCCTTCCTCAGCAAGAAAGGCTTCCAGAAACAGGAGGTTCAGCCCAAAAGAGTCACTCAAAAAGAGAAGTTGCGATAGTTGCCTGTCCCCCCCCCCCCCCCCTCCCTCATGTAATTGTCACTCTGTAAATTATGAGAGTAAGCTCTCATCTAACTGTAACAGCACCTACAATAGTAATGGCAGGTAGACTGCACTGAAATATAGTTCACCAATACCAGCTATCTATACAAGTCTGTCTAGAAGTTGAGCAAAGACTTCCGAGGTTACCTTAGTCTCTTCTTCATCTCCAATGGTGATGAAACTGATGAAGGAGACTAGGAAAAGACTGGACTGAAAAGAACTCGTAACCATGGTTCCTGTTAGAGTGTGTAGGTTAGAGATGGTGCAGGAACATACAGAGAAGCTGATGTACCAGTGAACTATTGTTACTCGACCGATTCTAATCCACTCACCATTGAAAAGCTGCACTCTTTTGTTACTCCAAGGCCTCTGACTGGACCAACTCCACAAACCCTTGAAACCCTTCATCAACAATGTCTCCTGAAGCTGTTTTTGACTTTGCTAAGTCTACACTCTGGTTTCAAAATGAACCCTGATCATCACATCTAGTGAGGGGCTTGCATTATTACATCACCTATTATTACATCACCTATTATTACATCACCTATTATTACATCACCTATTATTACATCACCTATTATTACATCACCTACAGTATGTTCTCGGCTGATGGGTATCAATAATTTTATGCCCCCGAGGTAATGAATTGTCATGTATACTGGAACTCGCAATGAATTCATGAGCTTCAGTGGGTAATGAATTGTCATGTATACAGGAACTCGCAATGAATTCATGAGCTCTGACGGCTTCAGTGTCCATCAGAATGGAATAATAAGGAGAGAAGCATTACAAAATTTGCTACAATTAGGCGTGTTTTTTTTTGTTGTTGTGTGTGTGTGTGTGTGTGTACACAGCATCAACATGTACATGCATGTACACAGCATGTACTTGCATGTGGCTCCGTATATTGAATGGGCAAGCTCAAGTGCTAATAGAAGTGCAGGGATGCCACAACACCAGGGAAGAAGAAGAATCTGTGGAAAAGTGAGCTTCTGAGCTGATATTACCTCTGCACTTGCATCAGTGCTCCACCTAGTACACCAGCGGATGTTCAGTGCCGGAGCATGTGCTTCTCTTGAATAAACCAGTGAGCCGCCCCCTGACAGTGAGCCACCCCCTGACAGTGAGCCACCCCCTGACAGCGAGCCACCCCCTGACAGTGAGCCACCCCCTGACAGTGAGCCACCCCCAGGCAGTGAGCCACCCCCTGACAGTGAGCCACCCCCTGACAGTGAGCCACCCCCTGACAGTGAGCCACCCCCTGACAGTGAGCCACCCCCTGGCAGTGAGCCACCCCCTGACAGTGACCACCTGACAGTGAGCCACTCCCTGACAGTGAGCCACCCCCTGGCAGTGAGCCACCCCCTGGCAGTGAGCCACCCCCTGGCAGTGAGCAACCCCCTGGCAGTGAGCTATCGCCAGACAGTGAACCACCCCCTGACAGTGAGCCACCCCCTGACAGTGAGCCACCCCCTGGCAGTGAGCCATAACCTGACAGTGAGCCATCACCTGGCAGCGAGTGCTGAGCAGAACTAGCAGCAAGCTCACAGGTGCGTTCATCACTAACAGTACTCTGACTTGCACTGCCAATGGTTCCCTGACTGCTGCTCGAAAGAACAGGAATAATGTATCAGATTGTAGCTAATTCTGTGAGCTTTCTGTTCAAAAGATGCCCAATGCAGGATCAGTGCTTAAAGGATTCACTGGGAATCATGAATGCCCGCACATCTCCTACGGGACGTAGAACAAGTGATAAATAAGTATGAACGTGCGTGACTGATGAAACTAAGTGAGTCTCTTATTAGCTATCACAGTTGTGTGACTATACACAGTCCACACACACACACACACACACACACACACACACACACACACACACACACACACACACACACACACTAGGCCATTAAAAACTCTTTAAGTTTAGAGGGAGTCAGAGTTATTTAGAGTTTGATTGTGTTATAGGTAGCAGTTCAGTAAAGATCATTTAATTAGAGTTAGAGGGAGATAGGGGGTACCAGGTATGGATTATACTAACCAGTACATTTATACACACCACAACAAACAAACAGGAAGAAAACAAAGAATCCAAAAAAAAAATTGCAATTCTACTGCACCCCAAATGTTAACAGGTGAAGCTGCAGTTCTAAAACACACATATAGAGACCAAAACAGCAAGGAAAAAAGAGCATCTAGTCGAAACGTCGCGTGAATAAAAATTGAAGTTGATTATTGAGAAGTTGATTATTGAGAAGGTGATTTTAATGTTATTATGTCAATTGAGAGTTCATTGGGAAGGAAGAAAAAATAATAATAATAATGAAATATAAGTTAACCACAAAGCTCAGATGGTTGCTAACAGATGCAGCATCTTTAAAGGAGGGGACTTGATGTACATGTAGCTAAGCACTCGAACAAAAAATACAATAGTTCGGGGAAGGGGGGGAGTGATGGACTGGGTAGAGGTGGGTGTGGGGGTGGGGTAGGGTGAGGGGTGTGGGGTGTGGGGGTGAGGGGTGTGGGGTGTGGGGGTGAGGGGTGTGGGGTGTGTGGAAGGAATGTGAAACCAAACCAACACAAATAAACAAATAAACATGGTGGGGCAACAGGGCAACAGGTCATTAAGTGGCTGCACCACTAGAACTGGTGGTATTGCCACTTCACACTCTACAAGAGCTCACTGTACCGTACCTCCAACAAATAGCGTTGAGTTGAGAGATAGCAACACCAGGTCGCCAGACTCCACCCTGCAACTGTAGACCGACCCGGAGTCGCTCTTCAGCGTGGGTGACACTAGCATCCCCGACACCAGGCCGTCTTTCAAGGTGATTTGGAGATTCTGCGGACGTCTGTAAATGTCCACAGGTGTCTGGTTGACGTAGGGAAGGGTGCTGACAGGGGTCTCTGTTCCACTGGGTCCAATTTCAACAGCTTGACACGGGATTACCGTAACATCACCAGGTCTGGTGTAGTAGTAGGGAGCTGGTTCTGAGATGAATTCTAAGTCTGTATGGGGACAACGAGGTAGGAGAAGGTGTGTGTGTGTGTGTGTGTGTGTGTGGGTCGGAGAGAGAACACGTGTGTGAGTGAAACATGTATGTTTGTGTGTGTGTGCACACGGGGATAGGAGAACACAACGGAACTTGTGCAAGGCCACACCCACCAGCGTACAAGGCATCTATGTACAACAAGAAGCCATTCAATAGCAAAATTTGATATTTATTTTGCCTTTTCGCAGATCCTACCACATATATATATATATATTACATCCACTTCCCTTTATGCCCAGCATGAATATCAAAGATGAGATAACTACATGTCCTATTATTAGGTAGAATCCCATACACATAGCTTTTATGGTACTCAATCTTGGCTGTGGTAGTCATTCTCTAGTCCTCCATGGCAACTCTATTTCTGGTTCTATCTAAATAGAACTTATCTCTGTACCAAGGTTTAACATAGTAGTAGTAGAGCTTCTAAAAGGACTAAGGTGAAACATTCCTCCATCAAAACCATTCAAATTACTGGAATAGCATTCTGGACCCTCTCCAAGTGCAGTCGAAGCAGATATAGTGGCTCTTGAACTATCTCGGGCACTTGGAATCACCTATTGGATCCACAAGTGAACCGCAGAACTTCCTCCAATGCAGCAGTCGGCTTTGTGTAGAGTCAGCATTACAAGAATCCTATGTATCTGAAGTATTAGGTGCAGTCATTAGTATAGACAAAACTTTTTTTCCCCAAGCACTCTACTGACCTTCCACCTACATGTAGCATGGCATAGAGATGTCCTAGTTCTTCTTCCCATAAAAGCCATTGTCGAGACTAAAAGTGGAGAAGTAACTGATTGGACCAGCATATACATGCCTATGCACACACTGTGTACTTACATGTATTCCCCCCTCTCCTAGGCTTGGGGCCAGTACGGTTTTGAGTGTCAGTGCCATTACCTCCTTCCCCACTGTCCCAAGGCTTGAAGCCAAGGTGTTGATTACAATGCAGAGAGTAGGATATGAGACATATTTCCCCAGTAGTTAACCAATCAAAGCACGTGAAACTACCTGGAGGGGCATTGCACTGACACTCAAAAACCACACTGGCCCCAAGCCTACAACCGCAAAGCTATGCTTTGATCTAACAGAGGATAGCAAACAGATGTTCCAAATGCACTCTACTGAAGTAAAAAAAAGAGTTCTTGCTTGTGAACAGACACCAACTACTTCCAGCCACTCAAAACAGCTTGTCTAATCAAACTAGCCCATGTATCTCACCAAGAGGTGAGTAACACAAGAATGTTGGACTGCAGTATTCCACAACTGCGCAACATCCACACATTACTGCTAAGCTATAGCATTCTTGTGAGGTGGTGCAGGATGGAGGAGCCATCACAGCTGTCCTGGGAAAAGTAGTTACAAAAAAAAAAGGGGGGAGGGGGGAACGGGAAAGTGCATGTCGACTTCACCAACAGTACCTCTCTCTCCTACTTGGCTCAGACATGCCCAATCCTACACATGCAGCGTAACACTGACACATTCTAATGCTCTGTCACACTCTCATACGTACCTTGTCATGCACTTCTTAGACACTTTGGAATATCCTACCCACACAATTTTTCAAATTCATTATACATATTACGGTATTTTCAGCGATCTAAGATTACGACGAGAACATGTTGCAAGCTCCCAGTTGATAGACTTTGTCAGGACCGTAGCAAAACCTGACGAGAAGGATAGTGATGACGACACATCCACTGACTTGAATGGAGCTGAAGTCGACCACATTCAAGTTCTAGGGAATCTGAAGAGCAAGCACAGCAACAGCTCAAGTTGAGCAGTGGCTGGACATCGAAACAACCAGCAAGTCCTTGCCTAGAGCTATGCCTGTCTCAAATAAATGCCTTGCAAATTATCACATGACTGTGAATGACATGGGTGTGCATCAATTAGAACAAATTCTGGCGCTTTACAATTAAAAACAACAACTTCCAAAACCGACTACAACACACGATATGTGCCACACGAGAGAGAATGGGAGAAGATACCCAGAATTGGCCAGAAATGACTATTGGACATGCTTGAGAGGGAAACAGGACTGAAGCCTCAATGTGCTGCTGGATCAGCACTTGCACAGAAATATGCACTCCACTCTTCCATATGGACGCCCACAAGCCATCACCTTACCATGTGTTCCCACACTAGTGTACGCTAGGAGCAAAGTTCGTGAGCGACATCCAGTACTGCCAACAACCTTTTCTAATAATTTACTGGAAAGTCTCGGGACACCCCCAATCTTGAGATGTCCCTATCAATAGCCAGTATCTCAAAAATCCTTCTAACCTTAGAATACCCATAGAATACCCCAAGCCCTAGAATGCAGAATACCCCTAAGCTTAGCAAATGGTAATTGGTTCCAGGCGCCAGGCAGTGCAAGTGAAGTCACCTCATCAGGCACATCCGGGGAAACTCTTGGGAAAGGTTGTGTGTGGAAGTGCTGGACATGTATGGCGGGGGACCAATTGTCCCCATTTCCTGAGACTCACTCTATCACTGTGGAGAAAACAAGTGCACCAGACAATGCCTACGCCGACCAGTTTGCAAATTTTGGCCGACTTTTTGAGATCACACACGTGAAGAACACCACACAAGGCACCTGCAGACAAAGCTGCTACGTTGCTATTGGCAACCTACCCATGTATGGGGAGTGAAGGAGCCACACTGTGTTGATAAGAACTGCAGTGGAGTGGGCCGGTCCTTTGCAACCATGCCATTACCCGTGTGCAGGTTGTTTATAAGCTTATACATCTGGTGTAGGTTATGCCCCACAAACAGCTTCACCAGGAAATAAATACTGATAATGAAAATAATTCTAATCTCCCCCCCCCCCCACCCCACCCACCCTCATCAAAACATCCTATAAACTTTGCACAAACACACATGTTCAGTGAACAGCTATCTGAAGTAAATCTATGAAGGCTCACAAGCATGGTCATAAGAACTTTAACTATCTCGACTGTGCAAGTAGGAAGAAATGAGGGATAGAGAGAGGGTTGAGAAGAGACAAGAGACAGCCTGATTACATAGCGAGGAGAGGGAGGAGATGAGAGGGGGGCAGACTTCTTGGGAAGGAGGAACACTCAGACACAAAGTGGCAATGGCACGTACCACGCACCTCTCATTGCCCGGAGGCCAATAGAAAAGCTAGATGTAGCCTCAGACGCCACACAAGAGAGGACGCTCTGAAGAGAGAATCAGCAGAGAAGCAGAAAGAAAATGAAGAGAATTCTGTTGCTGGATGAATCACCAGCACCAGTGGCCATGTGCATATCTGCACCACCAGAATGGGCATGCCCATGACTGGGCCCTTCCTGCCTGCACACAGAGTGAACCCCCCCCCCCCCCCCCCCCTAGCAACTATTAATAACTAGTAATATAGAAATCGCTCTCCATAAATGGTCATGTTTAGCCTGGCTTGGTCATGACCTCAGGGGTGCAAGTCCGCCACAAAACACACCAACTGCAACCTCAAAACTGACAAGGGCTGTGGGTTTTTCAAATGTATCAATGGCCAGTGGAAGTCCTATGAGTGCCAGTATAGACAGCCATTGCTGCACACACACCATTCCGAGTTGGTAAGTTTGTTATGCCTCAGGGTGGGTCATCGTGGCTTCGACAGGTGCCAGCTCAGAGTAGTAAAAATGGAGGAAAGGGCTACAGCGACAATAAGGGAGACGGGTCACTAGACAACGGGAGGGCGGTCCATCATCCAGATGAACCACCGCAATTAAAAAGTCGTGACTTTTTAGTTCCTAGTTCAAATTTTTCCACTCAGTAATCCCCTTGGGCAACACTCACATGCCGCCACATAAAGACGCCTCACTCTCTGATCTTGCAAACTGCATCGGGCAACTCAAATAATTTTTAATTACACTTGTAATGATATAATTTGTCTAATGGCATTCATAGTAATTAAGCCTCAATTAAATGCTTTAGGCGATCTATAAACCCGGACATTCTAAGAAATGTTGGATTGAATATGAAACAACTATAGGCACAACTCCGCTAACTCATCTTCGTTTAATCATGCAAGTATCAAATTGTGAAGGGGTCATGAGGAGATTCACATGAGGAACCTATTGTTGTGTGCTATATATGTATGTGTGTAATGCAACATATCTCTCTCTGGGGACATATGCTGTGACCAACACGGGTTGAGGCAGGTTGAAGTAGGTTGACAATACATGTAGCTCTCTGAAGACATACACTAGACCAACACCACACTGGATTGAGGCAGGTTCAGGCTGACAACAGCTCTATGGATACACACACACGATCAACATTACACTAGTAGGTTGACAACAGCTCTATGGGGACACATACTGGAGCAGGTTGAAGTTAGTCAATTACATTCTTAGGCATGATTGGATCATCTACAACTGGTTAGTTCCAGACATTAAATTTAACTTTATGTTTGGAAATGCCACATGCAGCAACGATACACACAACACCACTCCATAACATTTCATGCAAATAGATGACACCCCTAGAGTTGAGGTGACTACTCAGATTAGATGACACCCCTACAGTTGAGGTGACTCCTTGGATTAGATGACAACCCTAGAGTTGAGGTGACTGCTCGGGTTAGATGACACCCCTAGAGTTGAGATGACTACTCAGATTAGATGACACCCCTAGAGTTGAGGTGACTCTACGTGTTAGATGACACCCCTAGAGTTTAGGTGACTCCTCGGATACAATCATAACGCCCACACAGTACTCAGACTTACTTGGCAGGTAATTTTATTAATGAGATGGAATTATTGAAATAGAGAGATATTGCAGCCAGGCAGGGAGACAGGTTCACAGCTGTTCTGTTTGTCCAGTTTGATCACAAATGGTATAAATACTTAGTGGCCAAGTAATAATTGCCTTTAAACTTGTTTTCCACACCTGGTCTGCTTGATTGAGAGCTTTACATTGTATTGCATCTATTGGAGCAGAAGTCAAACAGCCTAATTGCTCGGGGTGTTCTTCCCCTCCAGCATCAAAAGGACAGCAACAGAAAGCAATAATGAATTAATAATAATAATAATAATAATAATAATATTAATAAGTTTGCTGTTGACAATAATAACAACAATAATAATAGTAGTAATAATAATAACAATGGTAATAATAATAATAATAATAATAATAACAATGGTAATAATAATAATAATAGTAATAACAACAACAACAACAATAATAATAATAATAATAATAATAATAATAATAATAATAATAATAATAATAATAATAACAACAACAATAACAATAACAATAACAATAATAATAATAATAATAATAATAATAATAATAATAATAATAATAATAATAATAATAATAATGTAAAGAGTGTTTCCCAACTGAATTCTAGAAAATAAAGAGTTGTGTGTGAGTGTAAAGATTACTGAGATTTCAACAGTTCCTGGTGCATCAAGCCGAAATGCCAAGAGATTAAATTTCACGTTGACTATTGAGAAAGTTATTGTGGTAACTTGATATGACCCATTGCTGGAAATATTGGTGGAGAATAAAATTTGGCGCAGTGACGGTCAAAGATCATAACTATCTTATAAAATTACTGCTAAGGAAAGTACACACACACACTTTTCCCATTGTATTTACTAGATTGGTCAGGTACAATGTGTAAATCAGCTCTGATGTCCTTGTGTATTGGACGGCATATATGGGGAGGTCTCAAACAACTAGCAAATTCGACTGTCCACACCTCCGCTTCATCTAGCTATGAGATATGGCCATGCCTATGAGTAGATTTGGTCACACCCACTCGACCTTCACTGGCAAGGTCTAGTATCGTTGTTGGCTGAATGAATGTTTTGGCGGTCAAAATTTCCGGGTATTGGGGAGGGGGGGGGGACAAAAGTACCTGGACCATTCAACTTGACCAGCTTCTTAAAGTCCAAGGTAAAGACGTTACCAGTGCCTCTTGTGCACAACACACCAGGCTCTGCAAAGTGTGAGAACTAAGATGCTGGGTCTTCTTTGTGGCATCCATGATTCTCACATTGTGCTTCTGTCTAGCTGACCCCCCCTCCCTTCCTCCCCTCATGCATATGCATGACACACAGGGACACGTGACCAATTCTGTAGATGCATCCCACTGTTCTCCACGGACACGACGTCTGGTAACTCAAGACAGAACACAAAGTTCAGACGCAGACATTTCGTGTTTCCAACTGCAATTCCCCACACACTCCGGGAGAACGTGTACTGCATGAGTCACTGCGGGTTAATTACTGGTACAGAGTCATTAATACCTCACTGATAGCATACTGTTGAGCACAAGATCAATGCAAATCAATTCCCTAAGCTGGAGGGAATTTGGCGATTTTAGTGCAGCTTGTCATATACTTACTGCTCCAGCATTTTTGATGGCACAGGTATAAATAATTAGAAAAAAGAAACAAGGAGGTTATGTTACTTATTTCCTTGATGTTATAAGAGTAAGTTGACCCCCTCACACATTGCATAATGCATGGTACATGTCCATGGATAAATCCTCTGTACACCACTTGGAGTGAAGTGTGTTGTTATATTTCACACGCTTTGTGCACAGTCCTTAATGGATAGTGAATGGCATCAACATTATGTTTTTAATTTGTCCACAATATAACAATTTGAAACTCCCAAAGGTTTAGTAATGGAAAGAGAAACTAATCTCCATTGAGTGGTTGATAAAAACAGGGTTCAATACAAGCACATGCCACCATTCCGTATCTTGATAACAATGATAACTTTGTTATGGTGTAACAAATGTCACTAAGTTTAATATTGTTATGGGGATCTTCTATAAGTGCTTAGCTGTTTTCGATGCTGTATACACAAAACACGCAGAGAGCTAGGTGTTTATAATGTAATGCCAACTTGCTATATAGCTGTACATGCATAATAGCTTCGAGATGTACTATATACGTGAGAGAATCATCTTACATTGACTAGAAGGTTGTACGGTGTAGAGGAACACTAGGCCAATTAGTAAGCAGGAAGACAGTTTTGAAGAACCAAGTTTGCGGCTTCTCTTGTGACACAGCTGCTTGTGTTGAGAAGTGCACGCTCCCACCGTAGTAGCGGACTTGATCCTTCTTCGCCAACCAACACCGTTTGTACAGTTATTGTAGCAGGAGAGAGTTGCCATACCGTCCATATTTTAACTCGCAGCAAATTATCTCGAGTCTTTATAGCTAGTACCAAATCTCACAGAAAGTTCACTTCACGTGACCAGTCACAATATAACACTATGCTGGTTGCAAAGCGAAGCTAGCTTTATACTTGCTAGCACTAACCGCTCACTTAGTGGTAACTCATTTTAAATCGAGGCTTCCACTTGCCGCTTTCCTCAATAATTGTTGGCGGGACATTATCGGACTTAGTTATGTTGATTAAGTACCTAAGTAAGTTAAGTACGCACCAATTAAAAAAATAATAAAAAAGGAACATACATGTAAGTGAAAACATGAGGTGGTTGAGGTATGGCTTTTCACTAGTTACATGTTGGGTTGATCAGATCCAGACATCTGAGTAGGCAACGTTGAACTTTCTGCATTATTGCTTGGAGACTCTGACTCTTGCTGTCCAGGCGAAGGGGAGGCTGGGGAGGCTGATAAAACAGTACTATTGCCACCACCACAACTACTACCAGTCAGCACAGCACTGAGATGTTCGGCCAAAACTGCCTGAGCCCCAGGACTATTCATCACAGCCGAGAGCAGGCTTACAGGAAGGTTGGAGCCAGATGGAGTGGAGGAAGAAGTGGGTGTTGGCGGATTTGATTTTGCAACCTGAGAAACCAGCTGAAGGGCAGCTGCAATAGAAGGAGATGAAATGGAAGCAATCACAGGAGAAGCTTGAACCCTACCAGGGGCACTAGTTTTGACTGACAAAACCTGTGGGGAAGCAAAACTGAGAGGAGGTGGTCTAGTCTTAGCAATGGTCACTGTTGAGGTCTTGAGTGAAGAACTGCCTGCAACTCGAGCCGTAACCGCCGATAGCAATCCAGTCCTATTTTGCCTGAGAGTTTTAACTTGGTTGAAGAGAGCAGCACCTATAGCACCATAGTCTGCTTGGTATTGGGTGACAGTATCACTAGCTGGTCTTACCGCAAGCAAGACAGGGGAACAGTGTCGCAGCAGCAATGACTGTAGCCTGTTTGCAGCGATGTGTTCAGCAACCTTGCCTTGCTGGCTCAAAGAAGCACGAATCAAAGCGCTCTCCAGTTTCAGTTGTGGAATTACCAGAGAGGAGATAGCCTCTTGACCTAGCTCACTAAGGCCGCATACCACTCCATAATGGACTGCTAAACCTTGATTCTGATTGGTACCACTGCCAGTGCCATTCTTAAGGGATTGACACAGGATCCTCGTCACACGAGGCTGAATGTTGTTGATCGAGTTGCTGTACTTCTTGCACATTTTGGCTAGTACTTTCCCTACACTCTCTCTCATACTCCACTGGTCTTCAGATTCCGGCCTCATACACACTTGCTTATTGATTAGACATGATATCAAAGACGGGATTAACTCATGCAGGTACTTCTCCAGAAGTAGAGAAGAATTTTCCAGCAGAGCTCCTACCATCCTCACAAGATGCTTCAAAATCATGAGGTTCCGCTGACTTATGTTGATCTTGATACCCTCATTAATGAAACTGATAAACTGAGGCAGGAGCTGATAGAGTCCTGGATCGGTGCTCATGCTGTTTAGTGCTTCTTGGCACTTTGACTCGGAGCCTACGCCAATACAAGCATCCGTAATCTCTTTGTAGTATAACTGCTGCTCTAAGGATAGAGCATGAGCTTGCAAAGGCTTAAGCTTAGACCACTCTGTGCCAATAATGTTGCCTTTTGCTTTAGCTTTTTTATCAAATTTGATCTTCTTAAGTTTAGAAACGGGATCATTTGAATCAAAAGACGGTATGCTACCACTCAGCACTTCATTCCTCTGTCCAGCTAGAGTAGCAGGAGGAGGGTTCTCAGGTATGACTGGCTGAACCCCTTCCACACACAGCCAGTGAGCTCTGATGGTCACGTCACAGGGAAGCCGGTGGAGAGGAGCATTGATGAGCTCAAGTAACCCCAACTCTTTCTCATCTGCATAATACAAATCTTTACCTCCTCCACTGGTATGTCTAAATGGTATATAGTCTGCCGTATTAAAACCGTAAAGGGGCTCCACGTTCTTGGTTCTAAGAGCAATGTCAATGTCAGCACAAGTCAGTCTCTTGCGTTTCATCTGTCTCATGTTTTTAGTGGCATCTTGGACAATTTCCTTCAGCCTGTATTCCAGGTCTTCGCTTAGCTTCGCAGCTGCGTCGTCATTTAAGTTGGTTATTCCCGCAGATTCACCAATAATCTTGATGGAATCCAACGGTAGAAGATTTCTTATCACTCCATCGTCACTACTTTCCGCCATTTTGGTTAGATTGTGAGGGCAAAGGTCAGATGACCTTCGTTGCTATAACTACAAGCAACTTGATGGCTGACGTGACTTCCACTGTTGCAAGTTGTTGGCTACTGCAATGAACGTGACTTCCACTGTTGCACCTAGAAAAATGTTGCATAATGGGATTTTGGAAGAAACTCTAGTAGCTCGAAGAAAGAAGAAAAATGTTCCTAATCATCTCACTGATACAAGTAAGTTGATGGAATAATGGCACCGTTAAACGCTAGCCGACCCATACCTTACTACGTTGGGAAAGGGTTCGCAGGCTTGGTAAATAAGAAGTCTGTAACCTAAGGTCTAGTGCATCCAGGATGCAAGAAACTGTGATGAATGTGCACAGTAGGCAAATCACACTTGAGAAAATAAATGATTTTGTTCTTTTTATTTATTGCGATCCATAAAACACGAAATTACCTACTTAAATAATTGAGATGTCTAGGTCAGAGGATAGGTCAACTATAAACCCTCCTGGACCCTCCTGGAGTTCTACAAATTAACAGAACTACAAAAAAATAATTATGATTTTATTAAAGTGTCTGTCTGGCTGAGGGTACAAAAATCAGAACTTGAGATCAGTTATTTAACCAGCAAATTCTGCAGCAACGACAGGACCTATCGTTGATCCAACTCAGCTCATCATTGTCAAGCACTTTGGCATTATCAGACCATGCCCCAGTAGCTAACCAGCAAGCAAAAGCCTGGATTTGTAAGCATGACTAGCACCTTTGGGCTTTTTGCCTTGCCTTGCTTCATAATTTTTCTTGGGAATCCTGTGCTATCATGACATCAAGGTAACAAAAAGATGGCATTGCTCACAGTCTTCTATTTAAAACAATGTTGCTGTTTGTCATCTGGAGAACACAAGACACTTTGCCTTTCTGTTTTTAGCTTTAGATTTTGTGACAAAAAACCAGCTGTGATTACTTGAAAGCCTATCAGTTCCTCATCAAAAGTAATTGGCTTACATAGGACATTGTCAACAGCAAATACCGTAAACTAAAAAACAGCAACATTTTTTAAGTAGAAACTCATGACAATGGGATTCTTACTGTTTCAGCAGGGAGAATAGTGGGCTTAGGATAGAACCCTGAGGTACTCTAGAACTCGCCTCCACCTCTGGAGAGCAAGTATATTTCTGCACTACCTGTGATGATGCCTGAAAGATACACATTTAAATCAGTCTAATGGGCCTGAAATCCCTAAGATCAGAGTACATGTATGAAGTCAAAAGGTTTCAAAAGATCAATGAAAGAGCAGTTCATGTCATCCTTTCATTGAATCTTATGCTTGTCTCTAATCTTGTGCTAGTCTGTAGTGGAAGCCAGATCGCTTCTTCTGTTGAGTTCTGGTCATGCTAAATTTCCTGTTTGAGGGCAAATCGTTTTCAAAATAAAACTCTCCTGTAAAGTTTAGTGGTACACGTGATATCAGCCACGTGATATCAGCCACCAGAAAATTTATGAATGAAATTAACCGACCAGCAGAAATATGTTGAACAAGCTCGATGGATGATGACCTGGGCGGTCCTAGCATAGTAATTTGGTATATAAGTGCCAGATAGCAGGACCAGGAAATACACCAGGATTCATTTGTAGTGTTTTGCACTTGCTAAGGCAATTGACTTGCAATTTCCTGAATCAGCAAGATTCCAGCTTGAAAAGATCCAAGTAGGCACAGTGCTTTTCAAGATTCCCAGTGTGGTAATATGGGGAAGATAGGCAGAGGGCCATGCTGGTTCTTAACCAGATTCATTCTACTCGCATGCCAATCAGGGTCTCCCTACATAAGGCTTAGAATATAATTCAGTTGAAATGCTACATTTAACCCCTATTAATTGCTTCTCTTTTCCTAAACTGTAATCTAGGCTCTTTGCTGTAATAGTGCACAATCATTTTAGTGCCACTTAGCACTAGGTGCTATTTGGTTTAGTTCCAAAAAAGTCCCACACTCGCGCTAGCCAGCCTCACTTTACCCATGCACACCCCATCCCATTAGTTAATTTGTTATAACTCAAAATATCTGTACTGGTTTGAGATTATTGGAATGACACTTTGTAGGAATATTTGGCAGGCCAGATACTAAAGGTGCACTTCAAACTCTTCCCAAAGCGATACATTTCAAGGGGTACAAAGTTGGATCTGTTCACAGACAAACTCTGGTGAGTCCATCTTGTATAGCTGCAAAAAAAAATTCCTCAGTTGTACGTAGTCTTACTCTACCGATATATATATTGGTTTTGAATAAAGTTCATCTTATGCAGCTGCAATACCACTGCACACATGTATGTATATTCATGTGCATTTGTACTGTCAAAACATTGATGTTATAGATCATCCTTTTGTGACTGAGTTAATTATGCTTTTCATATATCCTTTTGTGACCGAGTTAATTATTCTTTTGATATATCCTTTGTGACTGAGTTAATTATGCTTTTCATATATCCTTTTGTGATGAGTTAATTATGCTTTTCATATATCCTTTTGTGATGAGTTAATTATGCTTTTGATATATGTATTGTTTTTGAATCTGTTACCATTAACATGTAATGTCAGTCAGTGTCATTCATCTTTAGGCTTTGGGTTCTAGCTATGTAACTGATTGTGGACACCTACATATTAGGATGGAGTAGCCAAGTCCAAACATGAGGGATGGGACTCTGGTCCTTGGTTAACTATCACAGAAGTATTTCTCAAATTGATATGATTAATTCATTAGTTGAAGAGTAATGGTACAGGTGTCGCCAAGAGTGTGGTTGTTGTCAATGCTGCTGCTAACTAATGATTTAGGTTCCGTCACCTTGCAAGTGGCCATCACTTGAGGACTAACTTCAAAAAAAAAATCTTTTTTCTTTTTATATTTTATCCAGCGCATTGTGAATTCATCCAAGAGCAACCAGCACATGCACATCATCCCACCAGACACAGTCTTCTTCCAAGTAAAGTACTCCAAAAAGGTAAAATACTGTAAATCGGTAATTTACCTTGGTTTTGAATAAAGTCCATCTTATGCAGCTGCAATATATTTGCAGCATGCAAATGCACGCATGTATGTATACTCAGGTGCATTTGTATTGTCAAAACATTGATGTTATTGATCATCATTTTGTGACCGAGTTAATTATGCTTTTTAGTATAACGATATATATATGAATTGGTTTGGATCTGTTACCATTAACATGTAATGTCAGTCAGTGTCATAGTCCTACTAACTTATAACTTAAAGGAATTTAGTTTTCATGTATAGGCAAGTGGTGTCATTAGATACTGCTCATGCATGCAACCTGGGTGTGGTACTGCTCATGCATGCAACCTGGGTGTGCAGAGAAGAGAGCTAGTTTTTAGAAGAAGTGCTGGGAGATGTCTCTCCTATGATATTTCAAGTTAAGAGAAGCAAGTGAATACCGCTATGACAACTTTACTAGCTAGGTGCCCTACAAGATGCCATATTTTGTCATCCTGTAATGATCTCTTATGTAAGCATTATATATACATGTATATCAAGGAGTGCTCTATTGGTTGGCTATTTTTAAAGGGTGGTAAAAAATTATACTTGGCTAAAACTCACATTGGCAGTTTCTTAATCTCATAAATGGTGTCTTTAGCCTATTGTGAACCCAAGAGCACTTCGAGCGTGCCTTGAGAAGCTAGTAAAGCAATAGTGCTTTAAATAGAAATGGGACAAAAATGTTTTATTTAAAAACAAATTTTATAAATGAAATGAGACAAGGATATGCCAATGTAGACAATAAGCACATACAGGACCAAACCTATAATTATTGTATCTGGATTATATTTGGAGTTCAGTATAAAGGTTCCTATATGTCTACCCCTGTTTCTTTTCTTAGCCAATCCAACATATATTTAAATTTTTGTCGTATACTTAATGTATATATATATATATGTACATAAGTAAGTACATATATATAATATATATATGTTACACATTCAGAGAGTACATATATTGTTGCAGCCACTCCTCAAAATGGTGGACACCTATTATTATATATAACACAAATGATCAAAACTTGCATCTTGGCTAGAACTCAACCTTGACAGCTCCTTAGGTGCTTAACCATCTCACTGCGTGCCATTGGTGGAACAATTTTCAAAAACTGCATGGTTAGTCTATTGCTGTAATTTTTGTATCGGTTATTGTTGCTCTATGACTGGACTAAATATTGAGTCCAGGAAATGTTAGCAGTGAAAAACTCATGTTTCTACTGACAATCCACTGTCCTGACAAGCGTCGCAATGGACGAGAGATTATCCTTGATGACATCATTGCTCAAGTCGTTCTGGATGATATGGCCCTCTCTGAGGAAGATTAAGGTGAAGGCATCTATGGTTACCTAGTGATTTCAGTTGCCACTTCTGGGGCCACTGAATCAATGGTCACTCCACGTGGTCTTACGGATAGAGGCTGTGAAATACTGCTGTCTTTCAAAATACTACATTGAAGAGATAGATTAGGAAGGCTTCCAGGTTTGTGAAAATATCTAGCTTTAGTATTAGTCTGCTGTCGGGTGCTTCATATAGATACATATTTGCTTGTTATTGTGTTTCTATTTGAACTTGAATTCAAACTCAAATATTCTTTAAACTACTGTCATAAATGTATATAACCCAGGCATCAGGCATACCTTTATATGGAATTTGTCAATTGACAAATTTTACTTGTGCCGCAATTTATCTGAAATCATATTGTTTGATAAACTAGACTCTAACTTTACCTACGTATGGACTTTGTTATACGATGCACCTCCCACTTCCCCTCCAGTACTGGTCTATATACTGCAGTGCTGGTCACTCCTACTCCACTACTGATCTCACTTCAGTACTGGTCATTCCTATATACTCCAGTAGTGGTCACTCCTACTCCACTACTGATCTCACTTCAGTACTGGTCATTCCTATATACTCCAGTAGTGGTCACTCCTACTCCACTACTGATCTCACTTCAGTACTGGTCATTCCTATATACTCCAGTAGTGGTCACTCCTACTCCACTACTGATCTCACTTCAGTACTGGTCATTCCTATATACTCCAGTAGTGGTCACTCCTACTCCACTACTGATCTCACTTCAGTACTGGTCATTCCTATATACTCCAGTAGTAGTCACTCCTACTCCACTACTGATCTCACTTCAGTACTGGTCATTCTACTCCAGTAGTGGTCACTCCTACTCCACTACTGATCAGTACTGGTCACTCCTATATACTCCAGTGCTGGTCGCTCCCACTCTAGTACTGGTCAATCCTATATACTCCAACACTGGTAACTCCCACTTCAGTACTGGTCAATCTCACTCCAGTACTGGAAACTGTCCTGGCCATTCCAGTTCTGGCCACGCCCTCTCCGGTTTTCCTCACTTTCCCCCCACTTTTCCAGTGTGCAATAATTAGTGCAGGTATGCTTACAAGACGAGAGGTGTAGCGACAGGAGGCATCGTTCCATGCACACTCTGTTGCAGTTATCGCAGACCTGCTACAGTCTCCTCTACTTTTTGTCTTCCTTACGTAACTTAGCCTAACAACCCCTTGTAAACGTGGACGAAAAAGTGGTCGTCTTACTCTAATCATATTCATATATTGTGTTCAATTTGTGTCAAATAATTTTTGCCACAATGTGTGTTAACAATGTGGTATCATGAAACTAAGTTGTAATGGAACTAAGTTGTAATGGGTAATAATCATATGTATAATATTTTGTTATTGTTGTTGTTGTTGATTTTTTAACTTATAATTGCTCTGGGAACTTGGCGGTGAGAGGTTGAAGTGGGTATTCTCATTGCTATCGCTTCGAACATGTTTCCAGTGTGTCTCGAGTTGGCAGACCTGGAATAATTTTTTTTAAGAAATTGGAATTGGGGAGTAGGATTTATATAAAGGAGGGTTGTTACATCACTGGTGTAAAGTGCATGCACAAAATGAAGGAGGTACATGTACGTAGTGATTATGTTGTCAATCAGCAAATAAATAGTCTTCTTGGATATGTCTGCACAAATGCATGGCAAATTCCATCCTCAGGAATTCTGTTACTGTGGTGCATTGCAATCACTGCAAGATCAGAAAGGTGATATTCGGCCAAGATAATCGGCCAAGATAAACCTTGTTAAGTCTTTACCCTTGAAATTAAGGAGTGAAAATGATTGCGTTGCTTCAGTACTGGAGCAGTATATGTACTTCCAATGATTATAAGACAGAATGGGGATGTTTGGTTAAGAGCTCACATCACAAGAACTAAGTGCTAAAAAGGTGGTGATTTGGAATGTTCACTTCGCATTCATTGCCTTTTGGTTGCCATAGAGCCTGCCATCTTTTCAGTTCTCTTCCTAACGATTTAGAACTTGGAAAAAAATTTCCTAGTAGAGAAGCTCATCAAAGTGCTCATAGAGTTGCACATGGGAACTCAGAGCAGCACTGATGGCAGAGGAATGTGTCCAAGTCTTCCTCACCTTCAAATCTTTCTCCAATTGATTAATAAAGGAACTGAGCGAAGGAATAGCAACCATTAGCCTGTAGTGTTCATGAGGAGATCGACTTGAAGTGTTGCTGCAGTTCGTCTGCAGGCTTGTCTTCCTTGGGACACTCTCTGTTGCACCAACTGGCTGAATGATATCATACTGGAAATGATAAGATCTATCCACGGTGCTTCTGAGGGCCTTCACTCCAGTAATGACCTCATGTACCATCATATTCGTATTGTAGATTTCTTGAACATGCTTCTGGAGCTTTGCAGTGAGGGGCTTAACTTCATCAAGTACATTTTTTGGTGATGACAAAAACAGCTCGAGTCTGAAGTGAGGAAAGTGCAGTTTTCATTCCTGGTTCCTTTACCTTGGTTTCACTATCCCAATTCCAACTTCCATCACAATAGGCCAATTTGGGTACTCAGAAAGAGACATCATCTATGAAAGTAAGAAGAGCTTCATATGAAAGATGTCAAAGCAAGTGTGCCTCCCCACCCATCATATCCTGCACATCCTTGGGGGTTAGCTTGCCTTGGAGTTACTTACTCTCTCGTAATTCAAAAACCTTTTCTCTCTTTGGGCTGTTAGAGAAAAAGAGGTGGGATTCGTGAAATCAGGTTTCCCACTTCTTTAACTGGGCAAGATGCTGCATTGGAGAGATTTAGACAGGGAGAATAGCACAAAACTAGTGGGCAAATCTCTTTGATTTTGGCCTGGACCCCTTCTATCTCCGATTACTAAGGCTTTATCATAAGTTTGACCTCGAATTTAGATGGATCCAAGGCTACAGAAATAGCTTCCAAAATCTTCCTAGAGATAGAGAGAGCATTGGCTCTTCTAAGATGGATAAAGCTTATGAAGCATTCCTTAATGTGAGGATCTTGAGAAGATAAATCTACATACCAGATAGGATCTCCTGGTTGGTATGTAGATATGGAGTTTCATCAGTTATGTTGGTGAAAGGTAAGCAATTCTGTGTTTAGTAAGCCTCTCTGGTTTTGCATGCATAGATGTGTGAATGACCTAATTATTATTATTACTTCTATGCTTTGCACTGCCTTTACCATTTGCCATTCCCTGCACTTACTTGCTATAATAGGTCCATTCCACATAATTTTACTATCAAAACACTCCAAACTGAACTTGCTTGTACCTCGAATCCTTCGTGAACGTTTACCCCCAAATTATAACTTGATCATGCCTTGAATCCTTCATGAAATTTTCCTCCAAATATAGCTTGATCCATGAAAGTTAACCCGCTTGATCATGCCTCAAATCCTTCGTAAAACTTACCTCCAAATATAACTTGATCGTGCCTCAAATCCTTCGCGAAATTTACCTCCAAATATATTAATCATGCCTTGAATCCTTCGTGAAAGCTGCAGCTCCCAAAAACTGTGAATTCATCTTCAACATCTTCAAGATCATTTTGTGTATAATGTCTGTTCTCATAATTTTCCTTCCAGAAGACTTCAAACTCTTCAATGCATGACTACCGTTAATCCATTTCTCGGTTCAGCACTAATCCTTTTTATGTTCCCCAGAATTGGTAAAGGTCATCATCATAAAAATGCTGTACAGACTTTTTTTAAAACATCCTGGTAATCACATATGGTGCATATGTCTACGGACATATGTGTATAGTTGAGGAATCAACATGATAATAATTATATCTCTGATTGGTTAGTTCTGGTGTTGTACCTAAAGGTGGCTGCTTGACTATCAACCTTCCCAAAAACAATTAGTCAGAAATAGAAAGAAATGAGACAAGACTTCACCAATGTAGACCGCAAACCTTTACAGTACCTGTTATTATATTAATAGGTAAAGGGTCTTCCAAACGTTTGTCTACATTGGTAAAATTTTAGTCGTATTAAATAAAATATTTGGCCTCGCATAAGCAATATTTGAGTTTACACCACAGACAATAAATATGATGCAGACATCTGCTGTGAATGGTTAGTTCTGGATCAACTCTTGAAGGAGGCTGCTTGACTATAGAGATGGTGAAAAATATGAACAAGACAATTTAGCAACCATGGATTAATTTTGTCAGATAAGAAGCGTAACCCGTGTTGACTCCAGTCATAGGATCATCTATCTACCTTTTAATTAAGTACTTTTTCCATCATCTAAGGATAGGCTTACTAAATCTCTCACCACCCAGATGGTTGATCAGAAATGTCTACAGAACTGTCACTTGGCTTGGTTGCTGTGTGGGGAACAGGGCTCTATGAAGTACCTTATATCTACAAATTAAGACAGGTGGCATTCTTTTTGGTGTTGATTAGGTAAAGGACGATATGAATGTGGTTTATAGTGGTATATTCTTGTTTCCATTTATTTTGTGAAGTCAGTAAATATATTGTTTCTAAATAGAACATTATTCATCTAGTGTGTGTATATATTTATACAGACCAGTAGATTGGTGCCTGGGCTATGTCTGGATGTGGTGGTGGAGTTCCAGCCCACAGAGTGGAGATACTACTATGACTATGTACGGATACACTGCAAGGTAAGCTAAATTATACAAGTTTGGAATGTTAAAATAAATTCCAGCATATATAAAGTTTTATGTTTTACCTTAAATGGACAATATAAATCTAAATGTTTCTTTTGTTGAATTTAGCAGAAGGTGTTTAGCAGAAGGTGTTGCATGCTGTACACAAAATTACTTACTGTATGCATGCAAAAACATTTAACATTTTTCATGAATAATATCTGATAAACATAAATTGTTCTAGACAACAACCAAAGAAAATGAAAGTGAAGTGTAAATAAGTAAATAATACTTCCCCTCCACTTCCATGTCCCTTCTAAATCAGTTCACTCGTGACCATTTTTAAGCTGTTCTTCCTAGATTGTTTGAGACATGAACCCTATCTGCTGCCTTTATGATGAGATGGTCATCTTTTCTGATGCATCCACATTCTACCCCCTCACTGCTGACGTTATCATACCTCTGAAATTATCATACCTCTGAATTAATTCAGGGTTATGATAACCTGTATATGAGAGCCTCCTTTCTCAAGCCAAGAGCAAAGAGATTCATTCACATGGTTCCTAGTAGCCATATTAATCAGATGTCTCTGTGGACTTTGGAGTGGTAGCTTTTGGAGAGGAAGCTTTCGTCAGCAGAAGACCCTCTAGAAGCTTTGAAGAGCCCGTGCTACATCACTCTCGGGCAATGTAGAGCGTGCTATACTCTACATGATGTCAGATTGTAATCATTAGACTTTGAATACTCGTTGACTGTTTTAGTCTACTATGTACATATGTGCAAGTAAAATATATTTGTGTATTAGCTGTTTAAAAAAAACTTTTTTTAATGGGAATAATATCTGAGGGGGTAATTATAGAATTAAAAAGGTACTCATAACATCAGCATGAAAATGGTTACATCATGTCAAGCAGATGCTGAATAAGCAACGTTCCTGCTCAGATGTTGAATCACTTAGTGTGTGTACCAGGCTATGGATCACTGAGTGTATGTGCCAGATGGATCAGTGAGTGTATGTACCAGGCTATGGATCACTGAGTGTATGTACCAGGCTAAGGATCACTGAGTGTATGCACTAGGCTATGGATCACTGAGTGTATATACCAGGCTATGGATAGGCTATGGATCACTGAGTGTATGTACCAGGCTATGGATCACTGAGTGTATGTACCTGGCTATGGATCACTGAGTGTATGTACTAGGCTATGGATCACTGAGTGTATGCACTAGGCTATGGATCACTGAGTGTATGTACTAGGCTATGGATCACTGAGTTTATGTACCAGGCTGTGGATCACTGAGTGTATGCACTAGGCTATGGATCACTGAGTGTATGTACCAGGCTATGGGTCACTGAGTGTATGTACCAGGCTATGGATCACTGAGTGTATGTACCAGGCTATGGATCACTGAGTGTATGCACTAGGCTATGGATCACTGAGTGTATGTACCAGGCTATGGATCACTGAGTGTATGCACCAGGCTATGGATCACTGAGTGTATGTACCAGGCTATGGATCACTGAGTGTATGTGCCAGATGGATCACTGAGTGTATATACCAGGCTATAGATCACTGAGTGTATGTACCAGGCTATCGATCACTGAGTGTATGCACCAGGCTATGGATCACTGAGTGTATGTACCAGGCTATGGATCACTGAGTGTATGTACTAGGCTATGGATCACTGAGTTTATGTACCAGGCTATGGATCACTGAGTGTATGCACCAGGCTATGGATCACTGAGTGTATGTACCAGGCTATGGATCACTGAGTGTATGTGCCAGATGGATCACTGAGTTTATGTACCAGGCTATGGATCACTGAGTGTATGTACCAGGCTATGGATCACTGAGTGTATGCATCAGGCTAGCTAGAAGGTCTGGAGGGAAACTGCTTAGCAAACAATGCCCATGCAAGCTTAATCAATTTCTTGTTGGTACATAGCACCGAGTTTTGTAATGAGCTCTCTACAAGAAGGGGTGTGGAATTGAACTGTTGCAAAGCTGAGCCAGAGATGGTCACATGTGTTCATCATTTCTGAAAACTTGTCCAGTTGCCAGCAAAGGAATCAACACTGTCTTTTGAGTGGGAGGAGACAGTGACGAACGACATTTAACAAATAGAAGCTATAACCAAAAGTGGTGTTGGTGTTTAATAAAGAGTAGGTGCTTAATATGGCCATCTGCATAGCAACTAGTGTATATCTAATATCTATATATAAAAAAAGTAATGACAATTTTTCTCTTTAGCTCTCCTTACACACATTATGGTGTGTGGTATTGTGTGACAATACCTATAAGAACACGTCCAGATACATCCCAGTACATCAAACAACGCATTGCATATATAGAAACTATTAATAGACTTCTCTAGTAACATTTTAGTCTTAAGCAATTAGTGATCAACACATGGTGACAATGTTACATGCCACATCTCTCCATTTCCCAGGACCAACAAGTTTGCCAGGGGGCTAGATGATGGTTCTGGCTCTTGATCTGGTCATTATTTGGTGAAGGGTTGTAACTTGTTGGGCTGGCTTCTTTTGCTGGAGTCTATTGGGCTTTTCGACCTCATTTAGTTCCTTCTGACTAGTCTGCTGGAGGTGTTGACTAGGTATGACCTAGGGATGTCAGCATGTGAGGCAACTCTTCCTGTCTGACCATCTGTGTTAATCCATACTTGGGAATCATCTGGAGTTGTGGTAGTTCTTGAACTTGGGGTCATCGATCAAAGTCTTTCTTTTGTTTACTCTTGCATTCATTGTTCTGGGGTGTAAACTGTTCGAGATAGTCCTTTTTTGGGTCAGTTGTTCTGGCGGTTGAAGGATATTTGCTCTCAGTTTTCTTCCCAATGAGAGTTCTGCAGTTGAGAGGTCACACCAAGGAAAGGGTGTTGAATGATACATGAGTAGAGCCATGTGTATGGATCTTCTAATGCTCTCAATAGCTTTTTCACTCTCCGTAGCCCTCTCTCCGCTTGTCCATTACTACGTTGGAAATGGGGCTACTGGTGATATGGCATAGATCATAGGATTTTGCAAACTTTCGGAATTCATGGGACGAGTATATTGGGGGGCATTACTGCTAATGACTGTTTCTGGAATCCCGTGTCTTGAACATACTGTCTTCAAGGCTTGGATAATGCTCATATTTGATAAATTGATGACCTCTGGATATCGAGTAATAGTCAAAGATAAGGATGTAGTTTTTACCTCTGAGATTACACAGGTCTGATGCCACCCTCTGCCAGGGTTGGGTAGTCTGAATGTGGTGAGTGGCTCATCTCTAGGTGTGAATTCCTTGACACGGTGCTCACATTGAGGGTGTTTATGTCCAGGCCACTACACTGATGACTTTGCTTGTTAGCGGCAATGGTGTATGCCCTGGTGACCGACGTGCTGCTTCTGGAGCATTTTCTTTTGGAGCCATCCATGGAGTACTGTAGGAGACCTTGATTTCTATTTTCCTTTTGTCTGGCCACCCATTGCAACAGTAGGAGGGTCTGTTGCCAGGGAACTGCGATACTCGTCCCATGTGCTTTGGCTTGCTGGCAGGTTTGCATGAATGATTCAACTTCTTCTTGCATAATAGTTTTACAGTCACTCATGTCACAATCTGTTGAGCTTTTGACAAGTTGTCTGCTGTGTAGAGTAGTTTGTCTGGTACATGCTCAATGATGTAATCAAACCTTGCAAGGTACAAACAGAACCTTAGTTCTCTTGGTAGTAACCTATCTGGTTTTTCATTCCCAGCAGAGGCACCAGAAGTTTATGGTCAGTTTCAAGCCGAAATTGCATTCCTCCAGGCCTAGGTACGCATGTGCACTCGGTCTTCATCAGCAGTCTGGAGGCAAATACATGTACCACTGGTTTCCAATTATCTGCACTTTTTTTAGAGTAATACTGCTCCAAGTGCATAAGATGAAGAGTCAGTGGAAATCTTTGTTTCCGCTTTGGGGCTGTAAAGAGAGAGCATTGTCAATTGGTCTTTGACTCAAGAGAAGGCCTGATGTTGCATAGCCATCCAACTTCCTTTCCAATGAGCTCCCTTAGGGGTCATGTCAGATCCACTAGATGGGGGGAGAATCTTCCCAGCTGGTTTACATTCCTATCTGAGCTTGTGCATGCTCTCTGGTGCTTTCATCTTGGCAATGGCTGTCTTCTTTAAGGGGTCTGGTTGTATTTGAGACATCCGAGGAGTGTCATTTTGGATTGATGAAATTTGCATTTGTCTTTGTTCAATGCTCCCCCAGCATCTGCTATCCTAGAGTGCTGTTGTCAACCTAGCATCATGTTCTATTTGATCTTTCCCAAATATGACTCATCATCCATAAAGAAGATAACTCCCTCTAGTCCGGACAGTATTTCCCTCATCCACTTTTGTAATTACTCGCGTGCGCTACATATACCAAAGGAGCATCTGTTGATGTGTACCTTCCGAATGGTGTTATGAATGTTTTGAATAGTTTCGACTCCTCTGCCAATGGTACATGTATCTACCAGAATCCCGAGTTAGCTTCGAGTTTACTAAATAGCATTACACCCAATAGTTGTGCTAATGTCTCTTCCATCTTTGGTAGAGGACACACCTCCTTGAGAACACTTTTGTCCAAAGCTTCAAGTCAACTAAGTTGGCCAGATTTCTTTGGAATCACAGCCACCCCTGCACGCCAAGGGGTTGGTTTCTACACTTTGGATATCGGTCCTAGTGTTTCCATTCTGTGTTGTTCCTGTTTAACCCTGTCTTGTAGAGGTAGTACGACATGTCTGGCTGTGAAGTGTGCTTGGGGCTCTGGAGTTTGGTTTGATACTTGCCGCCAAGTTTATCTAGATCTTCAAACACAGTTGGAAATTTCTCCAACATCTCACCCTTGTCACCATTTACAGCATCGACTGGTATGTGGTTGACTGATGGAAGGTTTGATTTTGGTCCCTCCACAACAAAGACTAGTTGTTTAGCTGTCCTTTTTGTAGGTGAATTGCCCCAGAACCATACTGCTACATCCAGGGGCTTTCATGCTAAATCCAGGGGCTGTCTTGCTACATGCAGGGGCTGACAGGACGGCATGTGTAAGTTCTTTCCGGCGACATTAAGCTTGGGTTTGCCTATGTCTTGGTATGCTGGTTGAAATCACAGTCATCTCTGCTCCAGTGTCTAGCTTGAATGCAACCATGGTTCCATTTGGCTTGTTCGTGCTGGCTGAGACAGTATTCAGATAGGCTGTGTCTAGAGAGCTTTCTGCTGACATATTTGTGAAGCATTGGGCACTGAAATGGCCCTTCTTATTTGTGGCAAGTTGCCTCCTTTGCTTGGCATCTGTCCCTGGGATGTGGGGATTTCCCTCAATGACTACATGGTTAGCTTTGCTCTTTCTCCTGGCCCAGGGTTGGCAAGTTTCTTCCGCCTGGCGGAAAAATCCGGGGGGAAACCGTCCTGGAGCAAATAATTTCTTCCGCCTAGAAGCAGAAGAAGCCTAGAAGCAGAAGAAACTCCTAAATGTAGTTTTAACTCATTTGGAATGAATCTAAATACTGTTTAAGCAAATGTAAGGCAGTAGCAGTCAGATAAGCAGGGGAAAAACAAGTTGTAGGCAGCATATGGGATGGGTCGGGTTGGGGGGGTACATCAAACACTTACACACAAATATCTGGTTGTATTCACACCTCCTTTTATCTTCTCCATCAAAAGAGGCAACTTTAACACCTTCTATAGGAGACCTTCACACCTATCCCAACATCAGATATTTACACCTCCTTTTATCTTCCACCTCAAACAATATTATTCTCACATCTCAGCAACTTCAAAGCTTCACACATTTTCACCAGAGTACTTAAGTGCAATTGACTACCAGTAGCTTTCTATTTGTTCCCACAAAAGCACAAGCACAATTCAACATCCTCAGTCTTGTTTCAAAGATCCTTAGTGACTGTTACTCTGGTAGTTGTTGTTACAGTGGTAGTCAACATCTGGAAAGGTGGAAGAACCAAACATCCCATATGTGAACACTTCTTCCTTGTTGAAGATGGCAATAAGAAGTCAGCTCAGTGCAAGAAGTGTCTTCACATCCAAATTGTGAAGGCATGCAGAATGAAGACTCCACATGAGAAGTGTAGAGGTGGTCCGGGTGTCCACTTCTACTCTGCAGCAGACCACACCAAGTCTACAGGGACCACTCCTACTCTGCAGCAGTATGCACCCAGTCCACGTGGGTCCACTCCTACTCTGCGGCAGTCTGCACCCAGTCGCCACATGTCCACTCCTGGTCTGAGCTCTCGTAAACAGCATGCTACAGAACCAGCTTCCCAAGCACCTCAGCCAAAATGTGTGCAACTAGACCTCAGCAGTCATGTCATCAAGACAACTTCGGCCATGAAGGAGGACCTTGACCTAAAAGTGGCTGAATTTGTGTTTGGTTGTACCCCGCCTTTTTCTGTCACAAAGCACCCTACATTCACAGCGCCGTTGCAGGCATTGCACCCAGGCTACAAGCCCCCTTCAAGGAAGATCTTGGGCACAACACTCCTGGATACAATACATTACAAACTTCAGAGCCAAATGAAGCACAAACTGAAAGGTAAATTTGTAACCATGCAGCAAGATGGATGGAGTGACATTCACAATGATCCAGTTGTTGCTTCATCTGTTAACTCGGAAGGAAGTGGCTACTTTGTGGATACTGTCAGTGTGGACACTGGTGCCACAGCCAAGACAGCAGAGACTGCATAGACCTTATCAAGAGTTCCATATCAACTGAGTTCCATATCAACTGCAGAAGAGAAGTATGAATGCAAGGTTAAAACAATTGTCACTGACAATGCCAAGAACAACATGCACAAGGCCCTCGAGGAAGAAACAGACATCGTGATCTATAGATGTCTGGCCCAATGGCTAAACCTCCTTGGTGGCGACTTCACAGCCCAACAAATCATCAAGCATGCGGTGTAAGTCAACAAGTATTTCAGAAACCATCACATCCCTTGTGCTTGGCTCAGCAGTCACATGGGATCGGTCAAGCCACAGCTTTCTGGTGATACTCCTTGGAAGAATCAGCTGACCTGCCTGGACTCCATGAGAAATCGGCCCTACCTGATGCAGATTATGATCCAACCCACTGAGGGCTCACTTCACCTGCCAATGACACCCACTCATATTATACTGTTGTTGATTATGCAGGATCATGGATGTGAAATGGACCAGAAAATTGTTTCAAAGATCATGAGCATGGGCTTTTTATACCAGACACATGAGCTGGCTGAGACCCATGGCTTCTGCAATCGACCGAGCACAGAGTGACAACACAGGACTGGCTGATGCCTACAAGATGTTCAATGACTTGCTGACAGAGCCTCTCCTTGCTCCACATAGGGAAAAGGTCAAGAAGAGGTTTGACCAAGCCATACAGCCCTGCCACCTGGTGGCCTACATGCTACACCCAAATATATGGGTGAAGGCATGACTCCAGCCCAGGTGGAGTATGCCCAAGTTTGGCTCACACAGGGATGAGAGTTTCCTTCCACCAGCAATCTCCTTTCAGGCAGAAACTCAACCATACCCATCAACCTTCTTCAGAGCAGTAGCAAAGAACATGAAGGCATTGACTGGTGGTAAGTAGTTGCAGCTGCATCATATTTTCCAGAGGGCTTCACTGATCTATGGTCACACTGCATTCTGGATGTGCATCCTCAGCATCCATCGAGAGGGTCTTTGGCTCCTTTGGAATCGCAGTCAAAGCTCAGGAAGAAAATTGGCATAGGGAAGATGCAGAAACTGGTGTTTTGTTACAGGATGCTGAAAGGCATGTGTGATCTGGACTACTGATATGCCACAATAAATAAAGACTGATGGTAGATGAGCAAAGACTGATGTCTCTAAGCTTTGGGCTTGTTAAGTGCTGACTGTACTTTATTGGTAATGGTTGTAATTTAAAATAACATCATTGTGGTGTGGTGTCTGTAAGCGTTATGCTTATAATATTTACTATTAGGTGGTGAGTCTATTTGTTTGAATGAATATTGTAAACAGCTGATTGCAAATAAATTATTTTAAAGAATTTGTTTTTGTGGTATTTGATATATGTACACTACATGTAACTGTTTCTTCCACCAGGTATCAAATATTATGCAACAGTGTTTCTTCCACAAAGTATTTGTGTTTCGTCCAGCAATGTTTCTTTCATCATATATTTGTGTCTAAGTCTTTATTCCACCAGATATAGTATCAGCTACGTATTTATTCTATTAGATATCCATGTGAATAGTTTCTTCCAATGCAACAGTAGATTTGTTTTATATTTCAACTTTCTTCCATGTTTCTTCCGGGTTTCTTCCACCATCCCGGAAGAAACTCAAGCCTGTCCTGGCCCCCTTCCATCCATTGTCAAAGGTGCCCCTCTTGTATTTTCTATGAACTTCATCGAGGTGGCTAGTTAGTTGTTCTCCTTTTTCCATTTGTTGTTGTAGAGTGTACCTGGATTCTCGTTGTCGGATCGTTATTTTTGTCTTATTATATAGCTACAAATTGAGTTTGAGGTGTTTGGAGAGTAATTAGCCTCCTATACCCACTATTAGTTCGTCTCTTATCATCTCGGTAGTTAATGTACGGTGGTTATGGTTCTCTACGAGTTGTTGGAGCTCCATGATAAATTTCTCTGCCAATTCTCCTTGGTGTTGGTCCCTGCAATTCAATTGAGCTCTCATAAATTGCATTGTTTTGAGCTTTGAAGAACGAGTTGAGTTTTCCCATCACCTGCGAATATTCTTTCTCTCATCTTTGGTAGCATTTGTGGAGCTTAGGACTGCTTCCGCTTCTTCACCAGATAATACATGAGTGGGTTCACTTCTTTTAACTCTGTATCTGTACAGAGGCATGGAGCTGTTCTAAATTGATCAAAACATATCTTCCATTGAGAACATTCATCTGGGTTCTTGAAATTGAAAGTACATGTACCTGCAGTTCCAGGCGGATTTGTGACATTTTGTCTATACCTAGTAGGTTGTAGCAGTTGCAACTGTCTTGCTATGCCTAGTTAGTAGATTCTAGTCTAGCTGTAGAAGTTGTCTAGCTGTTCCTATGTAATAGGTTAGCTAGACTTCACCTCTGCCAAGGTGTGGTATTGTGTAACATTGATTTGATTCAAATAAGAATACATCCAGATATATCCCAGTATATCAAACCTATATGTAGAAACTACTCTATTAACATTTTAGTCATAAGCCATTAGTGATCAACACATTTTGGTGACATGTTACATGCTACATAGTGAATTATACAGGGGGAAAATATATATGTATGTATGTATATATATATATTATCATTTTTGTCTAGGATGAGTGCAACATACTTGTGCCAATCCATGCCTACCCAGTGGTAAACACTTCACAGTTTCTTCAGAAAGTAAGCTTTGCTCCTACTCCGGTTGGACAGACACTTGTAAAGTCACTCTTCCTGAAATCAGATGTCTCTGTGGACTTTGAGTTCAAACTAACATACGTTAAAGCCCATCCAGCTATTTCTGTGGATTCGATGACAGGTTAGTAAAACACAGTTTAGTCTTGGTAAGAATTCCCCGAGTAGGAGAATTCACTGGTGTTTAAATAGGCTAAATATGCATTTATCAGACAGGCACCTATAAAAAAGCCCCTCATTCATACGATACTTTCTCATGATCCATGTACTGATATTATGGGAGTGGAGGAGAACTGGTATAAATGAAGTTTTCTTGGGGGGGTTTCCCCAATATATATTTTTAATAAAATGTGGGTGCTGACATTCATGGTGATGTCATGTCACAGATCCATTTGTGGTAGTGTTGCAGTAGCAGGAGGATTTTCACTATCACAGGGAAGCTGTATGTAATAAGCAGGCATGTATCATTCAAAAGAGTGCACTACTTCGGGCCTAACTTCCATGGCTATATACAGAAATTTTTCCCAAGGCTGGGTGGCTGGATGGGTGGGGCGAACTTAGGTTTGTAAAAACAAGGGCGGTGGGGCATAAGGCCTCACCCTGTATCACATGGCCATTAAATCTTGGGGGAGGGGGGGGGGGGGAAATAACACATGCTCTCCTCCTAAATACACCCCTGAGTTCTCATAGCCTGCCTCCCTTATAGCAACAGAGTAATAAAAAAAATGTTTTTGCACGTAATGAGTAATGAAGAAGTACATAAAGTATGAAGGTTCAATACTCAAATACCCAAGGTAGCCCTGATTTCTCACCTGGACAGGGATGGAATCCTCTTACAGCCTGGGTAGATGTGCAGTAGGTAGGAGGAGCGATGGCATCTTAAACATCCTCAATGTCCAACACCATTTTTGGGGTTTTGTTTGAGGTCAAATTAATGAAATTCACATTCTTGATCACTTATTTCACAATGGTCATTACTACAAACCTTTTACTGTATGAGCAGCACAATCACGACAGTAATCACATCAATGCTTATGCTATGCATGCATGGCGCTGATGCAAGATTAGTAAAGTGAACCTCACTCGACCTTATAACAATAATCTTCTTGTTTTGAAGAACTATGGTAGTTATACAAGGAGTTTAAAAGACACAGAATGGACAAAACTCATCCCTGCCTTCACAGGAAGAACTGCTGGTAATCTTAATCTACTGGTTTTGTAAGGCTATCCAAGATGAGTCATTGGCCGGAGTGATCTCACTAAAACTTTCCTTCCAGGAATACTCTGCTTCTCTCAAGGTGTTCAGCTCCCTCGACAATTACATAGCCCAAATTTTCCTTTCAGACCTTGAAGGAGCAAATCAATAAGTACCTCAGCATAAATCCACAAGGAAAGGCACGAAGATCAGTCAGATTCTACCACTCTCCTCACTCCAATGATGCGCAGTGCTTGCACAAGATAGGGTTCTTCAAGCTGGCTAATTCTCATGTGTGCATGTGGAGGACTTTTGGTTCACTCTCCACAAAACCTTTTCCATGATACCTTGTGCCCATTGTATGTGTAGAGACACTCCTGTACCTCCTTCGATTGTGCCAATTCCCTGTTGACCAAGAGGCAAGGAAATCATTCTCTGCACTTGTGATATTTGTGTCAAGCAACCAACCATGAATGAAACCTTCTTAGTCTATTATACCCAGGAGGATCAAGCCTTGACATGGGTTGTGGAGATTTTGGATATCAGGTTGTTCAGATCTTCAACCTGCTGCATTCTCGAATCAGCAAGCCAAACCCTCATCCTGTGTGTTACAACAAGATAAAGAAGCATGCTGCTATGTTAGTGCTTCCATGGTGAGATACAACTGAAGCTGTTTTTCTAGAATGGTTGCATTTATATTATAAAAGCACTGCAGTTGGATGTTTACAGAGGTTAGATCTTCAATGGCTTCAACAACATAAAAGTGAGTAGCCATATAAATAATTACAGCTAAAGACAGCAAATTCTCAATGAACTCTCAGTTGACATAATAACATTATAATCACCTTCTCAATAATCAACTTCAAATTGTATTCACTCGACATTTCGACTAGATGCTCTAGCCTTATTCCTGATGAAGGCTAGAACGTCTAGTCGAAACGTCAGAGGGAATACAATTTGATGTTGATTATTGAGAAGGTAATTATGACAGCAAATTGTCAATGGAAGAGCTGAACACAAGGTCCAATACAAAATATTATTTAGAATAGTATTGCAACTCTTGTTCTGGTATTATTGTTGTTGTTGTTGTTTTGTTATTTTTGTTTCTATTGTTGTTGTCATCCCCTTTAGGTGTAGTTCCAGGGAATGGTGAAGTGAAGATCAATGTTTTATTTTCTCCCACGGAATATAAAACTTCAATCATGGAATTAAGAGTAAGCTGAATGGATCTGGTTTGTCAATGCATCAATTATGGGCTCTGCCTCTATTTGTCAGTGTAGACATTCGGTTCATAATCTTTTAGGACAGCCTTGTGATATTATTGCATGGTCGTATTACAGTTGGAGGTGTCTCAGTTTGACTTTGCCCCACTCCTCTGTGTCTTCACAGGAACATCTACACCTGGATTAGCTGTGTAAGATATCATTATATTGTTATTAGTATTAGTACTTTAGCAGGGTGTGTGGTTGCACTGCCTTTGGCCCCATTATAAAATGGCAGATGCCAAAAGTTCACAAAGAAGCAGAGCTTATATCGTAGCTGAAACTCACCTTGGCAGTTTATTGATGCCCTAATTGTTGGGTACAGTAGATTATTAGCTCCCAAAACACTTCTAGCATGCCATAAATCCTTTGCTAAAGTAGTAAACTAGCATCCCCCTGGCTTCAAGGATCTTGTACTTAAAATTATTATCCCTCCACTTTTCCCCATGAATTGTCATGACTGATCTTTTTGTCAAACATCAGGAAATTGGAAATTGGTAAAATATTGTCAACACAATAATTTGTGTGCATTGTGTGTGTGTATGTGTATGTGTGTGTGTATGTGCAATGTTGAGCTTAGCTGAGATGGTACAGCTAAGCTTTTGACAACAGTAACATGTTCAAACAAATCCATCTAACTACTCTGATCCGTTATCTATGTGTATGTAGTATTTATGTGTATATGTACATTAGTAATATAAGGGTGATGCTCATTAATTATTCATGAAATTGTCAGTGAGCTATATTTCTACCTAACATGTAAAAAGGAACATAAGGTAGTGAGCCAAACAACCTCCGCCAGTGCAAACTGATGCAGAAGAGCCGAGCTTGGCACTCAAAACTTAAGAAGCAGGAGGAAAATTTTATTCTTAGGATTTATATACTGTAACTCACCAGGACTTCCAGCTATCCTCATAGTTATTTAGTGTGATAAGTTTTCTCTACTACCTCCTCAGAGTTATTGGATCCATTTTGCAGGTTCAAACTTGAAAATGTTATCACAGTAGATGGTACAAGATTATACTGCACGACTAGATTTATGAAACTTGAGTCAGCCATTTCTGAAGTGTGTATTTAGTTAACTAGTTTCACATAGTCAAAAACTTTGCTATACTATCGGTACACTAGGTAGCTATCTTGGGCTCAGTACCTGCTAGATATCTATAGCTCTAACTAGACTTTGAGAAGTAATCAGTGCTACATAGTGTTACATAGTCATAGCCTTTAAAAAGTGCCATTTGATTTAAAAAAGACCTTGAAAACCAGAAAGTTGATGAGCCAGGAGTCTATGAAGCTAGACTCAGGAAGGTGGCTTAGGTATGAGCTAGACCATCTCTGATAGGCTTACTATGGTCTCCAAGAATTAATTTCACTTGATACCATCTCTGATCTGAATGAACGTTGTTGCTGAAGTGAGCTGATTTTGTTACCCAGATGATAGAGTTACCCCTGGATCCTTTTTTCAACTTTTCCCTCCAATCACTAAGTGAGTTTGAAGATTGATTGGACTTCTATGATGTTCTGCAAGGTCAGAAGTGTTGAAATGTCCATATGCAAGAGGCTTGGTTGTGACTAGCCTGGAGATGTCAGTAACCCATGGGTTGACAATATCTTGGATGGTCACTGTGCCACATCTGGATTGTGGTGTGTTGACGGTACCTGGGATGGTTGTTCTGGTGTAGTATCCACTGAGTATGGTGATACTGTACATTCTATCATACGAATTAGAACAAATAGTTTTTCGTGTACTATTAATTTTATATTACACTAAATATTATACCTACTTGTTTCGTATGGAGTCCGGTGAAGCCAGAGCTTTTGGTATCCCTTTCATAGAAAGCCCAGATTGTGGATCTCTCCTCCACCCTCTCTCCCTTCCTGGATATTCTATCTTTGGGTGGAAATTCACCCCCACCCCATGGAACCAACTTCTCCTCAAAGATAAAAGCCATGAAGCAGGTACCACATAAAGAGCAGAAGTCTACCTTAATCACAGAAGTATTGTACACCAGTCCAAAGGTGCAGAGGAGGGGCTCTTCCTAGAAGCCCTAGCTATTCTTTAAAAAATAAAATTTTTAATACTTCTCACTGGTATAGCTTTACTGAAATAGTCTTCTTCTTTTTATTTACGTAGAAATGGTCTCATGCCACCAAGAAACCATATCAAAAAACATTCACTACATTATCCGCCTTATCCTCATAGTTGTCAGAACATTACTAGCTATAACATGTAGACATATTCCTGATATACCTGCCACCTTCTGCAAACTGTGGTGTGCTGTGATCACTCATGTTCGATAGTAAACAGCAAATTTAAACCATTGGATGAGTATTCAATAATTTGTCACAAGAACATAACTACTCCCACAGAGGTATAGTAATGCTTCTTCCAGCTATTCAGTCAAATGGTCCACAAGTGTAATAATCTATAGATCTTCCATTGGCATTGGAAGCATTCTTCTTGGAGTCTTTGCCATGGATGGTGGTCTGTGATGAGGCAACTCTTGATGTGCTAGTTAACCTGTATGTTTGGCCATGTAGCTAGCCTATCTTTGCAACAAGTAAAAGACAATTTGGAGGCAGAGTAGGGAGAAAGTCTACCCTCTGACAAGGCTTTCCCATATATGTAGTGCCTAGATCTGGTCTTAGGCATGGTTTCAGCTGAAAATCAGTAGCTTTTCTCTCCATCTTGTAACCAGCAATGTGGACAAGTACCTCCTCTCTCTCTTCCTCCCCCAAATGTTTGTACAGTGATATTATGTATACATAGTGGGTTTTACTAAGTGTGTAAGTTGTTTCAGAGGTGAATTATTTACAGAACAGAAGAATTTAAAGGTAGGAAACAAGAATATACCAATGCAAAAACAACATTTAGAGTCCTTTTAATAATGCACACCATGAAGGAACCTCTAAATGTTTGTGGTCTACTTGTTTCCTTTCATTTTTAAGAAGTCAATCCAATTTTTATTGTTAAAACATTTTTGTCTTGTTTGTTTGACATTAGTATGAGCCTACAGTATGTAGCCACTATATATGCAATTATGGTGAGAAATATCTAATAGATTGTCCCCGAGACATACATGTACTACACATACATACATGTAGATAATTATATACTACCTCTTAAAGTGAGATTTGATTGAGGCAATCTCATTACTAGGGTGGCTTGCAAAGTCAAAATGACCTAAAGCATTTTTTATACATGTACACAGAGAGCGACTAAAGCACCTCCCTGCAGCACGTCTTACTCAGCCCCCTCAGTCCTCTCAGCCTTCTCATGATGAGTCCTTGCGGACTCCCTCTGCACCCAAGCCCAGGGAAACCCGTAGGAAACATGCTCCAAGCATCAAGGCCAAGGAACAATCTTCGAAAAGGCTCATAGCAAAAATCGTACGTATTAAAAGTATTCTACAAAAGCGATTATATTTACATTATTGTTATGTCAAGCCACACAATGTGCAAAGCAGGCAAAAGTAATGCACTCTTATTGTAAGTATGTATGTTCTATGTTCTGCAGCTATAATGATGAAAGTCTTCTTGCTAACTTTTTTACAGTCTTGTCTCTAAAAAAAAGTACAGTCTTATGGTCTTTCACTATTACTAGAACTGAAGAGCCATCAGCTATATATATGCTATAATTATTGGTAATTATGACTCTGCCTATATCTTCAGGTACTGTATATATGGGTTATGTTTGTGCTGAGCCTGCACATACCAAACAGTTTTGCTTTTCTTTTTATAAAAAATATATTTAAAGACAAGTTATGAACTCTTTCATATACATGTATGTACTTATCTGCATGCCCAGATGGCAGGTAACGTAGTGGTGGTTGGCAGTTAAGTCAGTCTCATGGAATGTGAGGATGGCAGGTAAGTCACATGTAGTTTGGGAATAGCAGGTAAGTCACATGTAGTGTGGGGATGGCAGGTAAGTCACATGTAGTGTGGGGATGGCAGGTAAGTCACATGTAGTGTGGGGATGGCAGGTAAGTCACATGTAGTGTGGGGATGGCAGGTAAGTCACATGTAGTGTCAGGTGCATGGATTCTATGAACACAATGCTCCTGTTGGTGTTATTGTTTTGTTTTTCTTGTGTTCATATTATTCATGGCCATTCTCTGTTGTTGTTTTACTTTTAAGTGTTTAGTTTTCTCCATTACTGTTGTTCCGCCAATTATTTCTCTATTTTACTTTGTTGTTATTTTTGTTATTGTTACTGTTATGTGTGCATGTTTATTTGCGTATGTGCATTTGTTCGTAGGAGCAGGAAGTGATGAAAGATGGCTATTGTATTCCATCCAATCTTGATAACCACAGTGCAGTTAGAAAAGTCCTTCTCCAGCAGCCTGGTAAACTCAAGGCTAGTCAGCTTAGGAAAGGTATGTTATTAAGCTAGGTGGAGCTAGGTGGTAATTTATTAAACATGTAGAACCATTAAACATGTAGAACCTTTTTTTTTCCATCAAAAATGTGCACTTTTCTCTCTCTAAAATAAATATATATATATATTATAATAACTTGAAGTTCTCAGTTTTATATGGATATAAACTGATGTCCACTTTTAAGAATTTAACTTCATTTGCACAGATGTACAATTGTACGATCCATAAAGTAAGATTTCCATGAACTCTATAAACAATCACAACAAAGTTGGTACTTTGCCTATTGCGTTTGGGACAAGCCGCCACAGAGCATGCTTGAGAGTGGAATATAGCACCAGTTTTCTGTAGGTGCAGCGATGGCTTATGATTAGCAACTGTAAGTAACCATTTATATGCAAGTCTGTGTAAGAGCCAAGTAGGAAACCATGAGATCACCAATGTAGAGTGGTACAATTGGCAAGATGAGATGGGAAAGATAGAAAGATTTCTCTTGATAGCAACTGCTTTTCAATGGACAGTGTGTGATTAGTGTGAGATACTTCCTTTTTAAGCATTGTAAACTACATAGTTAAGTAGTTATATGCTAATTAACTGCCTTCAGTGCCTACAAGCATCCACTCAGACAACATGACTGATCATGATAAATACTTAATTTTATACCTGCACATGCCCAGTGGACTGCTCTATTGAATTATAACACAATGCTTCCAGTTAAGGTGGGCAAGCCAATGAAATCTTTTTAGTGGCTGACAATTCCAACCCCAGTAATGATGTTCTTTTCTTGGCTGTTTTTATAAGCTCTTCTGCTGAAGAAAGCTTCATAGGCATCTAGGTTTACCTGGATAACTCTGAATCCATTTTCTCTTGGGAAAGGATTTCTCCTGGATACATTTCTCGACAGTAAATTTTGTTGTAGTCATAGAGTGACGAAGTTATTCTTGACTTTTGTTTGCTTACCTCAATAAAGCTGATTCTTATACCAAATACCAGGTTAATATCCAAAGGTATGAATAGTTTTAAGTTGTTGTTGTTGTGTTGTTGTTGTTTTTTTGGGGGGGTTACTAAAAAGTTAAGCTATAAGTATAATCGAACCACAAATGATGAATATAAACTGGTTTTGGAAGTGAAGTGGAATTGAAATGCTTATTAAAAAATCAACCTACAGATGGAAACCATTTGCAACAGAAATTTTAAAATTTCAGTATTTATTATAATTATCTGCATGTAGTATACTGTAACAATCAGAGGAGATGGTGACATTGGTTTGTACACAGCAAGGATGATATTAAATGATGACAACAGTTAACAACAGGGTCCTTGTGCAAGCTGCTAGTTGGCCATGAACAGCAGGGGAATTGACTTGGCTATAATAATGGTAATAGAATGAAGGAATTAGAAGTTTATAATAAAGCAAGTTGTTTGGGTCAAACAGTAGTAAATAAAATGTCAGAAACTAAGACGACCCACACCAACTGACTTCAATGATCCTCTACTTTATTAGCATAACCCTTCAAAAACGTTATAAAATTGCATGTACACATTGACTCGGCTTGTTTTAAAGGTTAAAATGGACACCAGTATAAAAATGCAGATCACCCTTGCTAGATCATTTTTTATCTCAGTTTGTGATAGGGCGATCAGCTGGCAGGACCTCTCAGATGGTGACCTTCTAGGCTCCATTGTCATAAAGTAGACTTAGCACGTGATGTTCATTTTTTGGCTTCGCAACACTGGTAGGCTTACCGATGGATGTTGCTAAGCATTTTTGAGGTTTGAGAAAACAATCCACACAATAATTTATTTGTATAGCTCAGTGTGACCCATGTGAGTCTGAATGCATGTGCATGCACAGATAAATAAAGATGCACTTAGATTTAAAAATTGGAAATGGAAACTTTACAGCGAACATTTCGTTGTTTTTTTTTTATCCGATGATTCAGCATTTCTATTTTCCTTGAAGTTGCGGAACCAGTATGGAACTGGAACATTTTCTGGTGCTTACTACAGTCCACTCAAGACCTCTTGTTTGGATGAATGTGCTAATCAGCCTCGAAGGTAAGATACACCGCTATCATGAAAGTTGTGTGAGCATTTAATCATGCTAAGTCATGCGACTGGGTTGCAATAAGCTCAAATTAAGGAAGAATATATTATTGTTATTCTTCAAGGAGAAAGCTATCCCCAAACAGCTAAACCAACTGGATTGAAGGAAAGACAGACTGAAGAAGCTAACAAACGTGGGGAGGCAGTACTAGATAACTCTACTATGAGGCTAGAAAAGGAAGGCTACAATAGTACTTGAGGCAGTATTAACCTTTTGAGTCATCCTGATGTTAGCAAGAATGGAGCGGGAATCATTGATGCTATATATAATCCTACTCCAATAAGTGAAACATCTAATGAAGAGGACCCTTTTGACAGACTGACATCATCAGATTCAAATTAGTATTCAAATACATTATTGATTGATGCTCAATCCCAAAACTGTTGTGGTCATAATATCATATACTGTATATTCATTGTAATTGTCATCAACTGGCTTATTTGGTCATCCTTAATTTGATTAATCATTCATTGGAGCTGTACCAGCAGGATACTGTTCTGTGGTAGCTATCATTGTGAAAAAGACTAACACACACAACTATTACATTTTTTACAAATAATGGAAAACTTTTGACCTATACTTGAATTTGCATGAATTTTGATTCCATGATTTTATTTTGAAGGTACTGTATTTAACCCTTCCACCGCTGGATTTACACAGCACTTTTTAAAAATAGTGACATTATTTTTCATAATATTTTATATTCAACCAGGAGTGCACAAATGTCCCTAGCAACCATGGTTGATGTTATAGCATTGGTGTTGACAACCATTGTGGTCAACTGTAGGTTGCCTAGCAACTGACCACATACGATGAATATCATTATAACATTTGATTGTTTGTTTTGATTGTATTTTTAGGCACAGATAACTGGAGATATACATCATGATGTAAATATAATAAAATGACAGTGTCATATTTTACTAGGGCAGATAATTAGAAACCATAGCTAACTAACTACCTACTAGCTTTATATTATTATAGCTATATAGATGGATAGCTAGTACCCGCGAGGTACCCAGGTAAATGCTATTTTTTATACAAGTCAGAAAAAAAGCAGTAATGCTAAAGGATCTTACATGTATGGCTATTTATTTTCCTGGGACATCTTGTTCCTGTTCTTCACCATCGTCAGTCTCAAGACCTGGATCCCTACGCAAATCAGCGCTACTATCTCTTGACTGGCCAAAAAAAGGTTCTGAATCTACGATATCATTCAGAGTTGCTAGCTCTTCAGGATCTCTAGTCTGTTCTCCGTGGTAGGCAAGTATCCCTTCTCCTTCCTCATCACTGCTTTCAACCTCAGACAGACAGAATTCGTCGTCATCCAGTATTGCCAAAACATCGTCCACATTTAGTCTAGAAGCCATTTTTTTAATCGATCAGCTGAGTTTGACGTCACGAATACCTTGGTTACCTAGGCACTATACCTCAACTATTTTAATTCCAGCTCTAGCTAAGCAAGGGACATGCCCAGGTATATTTAGCACATGCGTAGCTAAAACTAACGATTTTATATATTTGTTTTTGTCGCGGTCATTTACAACTCCGCCATACGGCGGTGAGACGGTTAACCCCAAACGCATGAATTTAGTTTAACATGAATTTCATGATGGCATATGGTTCACAGAAACCAAAGTGTTGGTTCAAAATATATTCTCGTTTATCTTGGACCTATTAATAGAATATTGACAAAATGAATCCCTAATGCAAGAATAGAGAAAGTTACGCTTTTTTTGCTAGAATACCCATGTGTGTGACCATACTGTAGGTGATGTTGTGTAACCCTTTTGGTTTTATTAGGCTCTGATGTGGTGTGTGTTTTGTAGTGGGAGAGACTATGACAGATGATATACAGGCAGGGTCTAGGCAGGTCAAAGAAGCTGCTTTCTTCCAAGCTGTGAAGAAGAATGCTTTGGATGAATCTAATCAACTTGGCTGGTAAGATATAAATAGAATTGTTGCATAAGAAAAACATTTTATTCATCTTTGACCTATACATTTTATAAATGGAACAACCAGAAATAGAGAAGGCTTTTATAGTAGTCATTATCTATGTTGAAGCTTTAGAGCTTATAACCATGACCACTGTAGCTATTGAAATAATTTTATGCTATATTGGGGGTATATATATACTTTGAGAGCCAACTACCAAACAATTATGTGATAAGTAGACCTGGAAGACTATGATAACTTTTAGGGCCCCTCCACAAGCACAAGCTCATTGGCTATTATATAATTTTCAATTTGTTATAATGTTGGTGAGTATTTGTTATCACGCCATGGGGCACTGAATTACAGCTGTGAACTTACAATTTATTTTATTATTATTTCATTCCTAAGCCTGTGGGATTTTGTCAGAGTGTTATATTATACATGTCCATGTGGTTATGTTTGTAGACTGTCTTATGAACAGAATATCACAATCTCAGCATCGACACATGAGAAATTTAGCACATGGATTTGATACAAAATTTGGATGATGCTTAAATGTCTTTATAGTTATGTGTCATTCTAAGATAGTTTAAACATACTGTAAATGTGGTAGGTCAGTCAGCATCTAGAGTTTAATATGTGTAAGTACATGTTGATAGAATAATCCTTGTATATAGTTAAAATAATAAGCATTTCAAGTTCACAAAGGTGTGTACCAAAATCAAACATAGGTATTTTTTCTTTTTTCTGTGCCTCAGTAGAAACTATAGTGAACCAAAAATTTTGCCTCGCCTTCCCACCCCACCCCTCCCCTTCCCCCCCCCCCCCCCCCCCCCCCCCCCCACTTCTTCTCCCGCCACACACATGTTCTACTAGGGCGACTCATTTAGGAGGTGTCCCCATGACAGATGAAGAGAAGCGTTTGATTTGTGAGGAAAGGGAGAGAGAAAAAAAGATTTACCAGGTACGAGATATGATCCCCTTTTTTTGTTATTTTTGATTTTTTTCTATTGTTAAGCTTGTTCTATAGATTAGCACAGAGCTCTTATTTCATACTGGTGTACTATTAACCAGATTTACTATAGACATGTTGGTATGGGAAAGCTTTACTGTTCATTTTTCGAGTTTAATGTATTATTTTTCATGGAATGTGTATTGAACATTTGTACTGGTTCACGCAATATGTGCCTAGCCTTCATGTTGAGTAAGTTGCCTTGCAAACTCCCATGTTGCATCCCATGGTGGTCCTTTGAGTTCTTGATGATATCAACATTGACATTTAGTCAATGCGTATTGACTTTAACCCAGAATTATGAACTCCACCCTTTGAATGTGACATTCAAACTCGATATTTGAAACCAAAGGCGGCAGTCACTACTCCAGTGATGGAAAACTTGACTTACTTTTGCTTTTAGTTATGATGAAGAAGAGGATGAACAAAACTGTGTGGATACATTCAAAGTTTTGGCTAGGGGCAACAAGAGTAATATTGCGATCGATTGCAAGAGATTGTTAGACATCTCCAAATATGCAAGAGAATTTCTGATAGCCTTGATTACCCTTTCATCATCCATTAGCTGACTCCAATAAAGCAACCAAAAACTGACATAAGGATAGGGTTTATTCAGCAAAGGGTAGCAATACAATGTGTTGCAGCACAATACATGGTTATACAGCCTTCACAATGTCACAAAAATATTCCATGTGTCGCACTTAACACTCAACCATGTGTCTATTGTACACAGCATTTAAGTATTAAGTCACGTAGAACTCCTCTTGTACTATTTTACAGCAATCCAGAGATGTTACTGACACAGCAGTGAAGCTTGGGGAGAGTCAGACATGTCCCATCGCTGCACACCATAGGACACTCAGAAAGACTGACCAGGTTATTTCTGGCTATTATTGTTGCTGATGTTGTTGAGATTGGATAACTTGGCTACTGTATTATGTGCAAAAGGGCAATTAGACTCACTGGCATTCCAGTTCACATAGCAACTTCTTCTGTTTCAGTTATGCCACTTCACACCATGATATTATTGGCTTTCCAAAAGCAATATATATATATTAAATATATGTATATATGTCTAAATGTCCCTCTCTCAAAGAGGACAGTCAAGAATAGCTAGATACCTAGGTTTAGCAACAGAATACTTTACTAGACACTAACCACAGGCCCAAGTGAGTAGTTCCACAGCATGTGGTATTTCCTAAAACTATAGTGAAGGCATAATTTGCTTACATGGAGCATTTCAAACTATCCTCCACTCATTTAGTGGCTATAGAGCTTGGATGATAGCTAATGCAAATCATCTCTGAGTTACTTCTTTTGGGTAAGATAGAACCTGGCAAAATGGAAGGAGCTCTTATCATGGGGGAAATCTCCCATCAACATATTTCCTTAGTAGGCTGGGAGAAGGGGAAGTAATTGCCTTCTTTAACTCAACATCAGAATATTATCTCTGCTGCCATAGGTTACTTTGCTTTGGGGCACATGCCATGAGATGCAGATCATAATTATGTACAGCTTTTCTGCTGTAGGTTGTGATTATGCAGCCACACAAGTGCTGTTTGCTTGTGCTGAGGGGGAAAAAAGACAGCATTTTCCCTCTGATCTGCTGTATCGAAGGGTATAATGTCACTCTCTTCCAATAGCGGGCAAGAATCCAGCAATTGCTGGAACAGCTAAACCTGCTACTGTATCATCCTTCAAGTAGCGAAACTATCCGTCTTCAGACCCTTTCATTCAGCAATCAGAAGTAAAACACTGGATTTTTTTGCATTCTTCTAGCATTATACTGTAGCACTGTGTGGCTGCATACTCACAACTTTGCTGTTTATAAACACCACAGACTTAGCTAGAGCTAGCCGTAGTCAGTTTGTGAGTTCTCAGTTTGTGAGTTCTCGATCGCTAATATTGTCAACAAAGAGTTCATTCAGTTCAATCTCTTCTTCATCTTCCTCCTCTAGGAAGGTGAATGGATCTTCTCCATCACTGTCACTCTCTTCCAACAGCTGGCAAGTAGCTTCAGCAATGGCTGGAAAAACTAAAGCCGCTACCCTATTATCCTTATAGCAGTGCTTCAGCCCCGTTTACCTTCAAAGATAGTCCACAAGTTCAGAAGGAGTTCTTTACCACTTGGCAGCTTTTATTAGAGATTTACTGACTGCATGCTGAGCACTGCTAGTACATTGGTAATCAACTAGGTGTGCTACAATTGAGATATTACTTTTTTGAGTGCGACTTATATTCATGCTGTGACTTCTGTTCGAGTAAATACAGTACAGTGTATCTTAAAAGATGGTTGTTAACCCACTCTCCTTCACAAGCTCCATAATGCACTAATACTAATTGCTATTAAGTAATGCTATACTTATTACTATTAGTAATGCTAGTGCTGCACTACGGTTAGAAAAATCTTAAAATGCAGATCATTTATGTTTTTGACAAACCAAAAACTGGAAGTCGGCAGAAATAATTTTTCCAGTGACAGGCTGTACTCATCTAGGGGTAACTCTAGCGAAGAGGAAGACCATTGTGTCCATTCCATGCTTACTTGGTTGAGCCTCCTTCTGAACTTTAAGGCTTGGTAAGTTGGCCACAGCAGATGAAACTGTTGGAACACTGGTGGATAAACTTTGTGCTACAGCAGAAAATGATGGCTCGGTCTCTGACGCGAAGGCATATATAAAGAAGGCCTCTCAATGTTTGTGAATGGGGTTTACATAGTTGTAATTAGTCTGTTAGTTGTCTATAGAGCAGTAGCTATTTGTTTCGTGGATATAAGGGGGTGGGGGGTAATAGCTTATAGTTAGCTTGCCTGGTACATTCTGGATTTTTAGTCGAAATGGTACACTTAATAAATTTTGTATATGGACTTGATGAATGCTGCTGCTGGAGAATTGGCCTCTCTTTTGTATCCTCACTCTCCATCTCCACTCACAACTCAATTATGGATTCAGCAATATAACCAATGCCACAGTAGATAAATAGAATTAGTCACACGTGGTACATTTGGCAAAGAGTGAGGCCTAGTGTTTGTTTTACAGAGTACTTGTAAACATAAAACTTCAGCTACAAAATAGCAATGTTGTGTGGTGGAAATTAAAAAAACAACTTCTGTGTGGATCAAATGTTGTGAGTAGCAACATGCTTGTTTTGTCGAGTAACAATGATTGCTGACTGTTTGTAAGCAATCGATTTAGCATTATATGCAAAAGTACAATTACTTCTCAATAATCAAGTTGATATTTACTCTCTCGACATTTTGGCTATCCTTCATCAGAGATGCTAAGACTTGCATGAGCTTGATATATACAGGTATCTAGCCATCCACCACATGGTGCACACCACACACTGGCACACATGTCCAGCATGTGATCTGGTTGTGGCAATAAAATAAGCAGGAAAGTAAACAAAATATATAATAATAATAATAATAAAAATAATAATAATAATAATAATAATAATAATAATAATAATAATAATAATAATAATAATAATAATAATAATAATAATAATAATAATAATAATAATAATAATAATAATAATAATAATAATAATAATAATAATAATAATAATAATAATAATAATAATAATAATAATAATAATAATAATAATAATAATAATAATAATAATAATAATAATAATAATAATAATAATAATAATAATAATAATAATAATAATAATAATAGACAATTAAACACAAACAATAACAATAACAACAAAATAATAATGGTGACCTCTTTTGCATTAAGAGCGAATGACACTTACTGAATACAGAAAAGTTATGGTGGTTGTGGTTTCCAGTTAAGCTCTTGAGAGTGCCATTCCAAAATCTTGATTGAACCGCTTACACTCTGGTGCTAGGCCTGATATGCAATGCCTCCTTCACCAGAAGTTTCTTCTGTCTTCTGGCCTTTAAGATGGTGGCTTCCTCACAAAATGAGATGTCCATTGTCCCATTCATGTTCAGCAATTGCAGATTTCAGATTTTACCTTGAAGGTGGAGTAACCATCCTAGGTATTTCCTCCCAGAAGAGGTATTTTCCTTAGTTTGCAAATGTCCTAAAACTCCAGTCCTAGGGCAAGGCCACATAGTTCTCTACAAAATTATTTCTCTCAAATAATAATGGTCAGAATGATGTGCAATACACACATAATATATTAATTGGCTTGCTGGGTGAAATATATTCGGAGTACATTTTTTATATCTACAATTTTAACCCATCTGTGTTCAATTTTTTAATTTTTTTATTTAACCCATCCGGTGTTAATTCACAGGTACCCCAGTGTGATCCTCCTTCATTTGACATGTACCAAAATAACCTTTGGACTTGTCGTCTTGCTGCTCGCACGAGGTTTGTTCACGCTGTGAGGACAATCATTATCAGACTCCGGGCACAAGCCATGTTAGAGAGACTGCGGAAACTGGTAAAGCTTCTTAAAACTGGAAAATCCCCACAGGAAGCACTTGGTAAAAATATACAGTAGAAAGAAGAAGAAAAGCTATACTATGTGCATATATGACCACCTGATCTGCCCATTGCTGAAAAATGGTACAGACCTAGAAAGTACTTGGTTGGTATTGAGTACTGCCACAACCATTCCTCCCTGGGGTTCCATAGATATCTGGGACTATCATGGGATATCTCTAGTAATGGTGACTGAATATGCTACACGGATACTGGAATACTTGTATCCCCGGATAGATGGGTCTATTCTATGTCCATAGCCTCTAGTCATAGAATAGTCTTAGCCATAGAATATCCCAACCCTAGTTCTAAAATAGGCCTAGCTCTAGAACTACAAGCCCTAATCCTAGAATATCCTTAGTTATAGGGTAGTCTTGGAATAGCCCTAGCCTAGAGTACCCCCAGATCTAATGTTCATAGCACTAAGCTTAGCCCTAGCACTGATTCCAGGATCATGATGTTAGTCGGTCACCCTTGGCTAGTCCCAATGTCCTGATGTTTTTGGAAATGCTGTGGTAGTTTTGGGAATTTATGTTTGATGCAAAACTTGGGAGGTCTACAGAGGAATCTCTCCGTAGAAAGACAGTTGGTTTGAAGGGACTATGTGGGGGGGGGGGGAAAGGAGTGAGGGGAGAGTGATCAGTGATGCTTTATGTTTGGGTGACACAATATATTACACGTGTATAAAACAGAATGTAATGTTGTTTTTACTACTTACATTGTAGTCTAGTATGAAATTACTGTGTTACCCAAAAATGTAACCCAGACATTGTTCAAAAACGTTATTAATACTACTGTTATCATGTGTACATACACTTATGTGGGCTGATGCCATGTTTATCATGTGTCACTTTTAAGTGATTTGGGAATCAGTTTTTACAGTATTTCACCATCTGCTCCAGATGGCACCCTCCTCTTTGCAGGCACACTTGAATATGACATGCAAAGTTATTCACCGATCTCCTATGTTTTTCCACAAAGATGTTACTAACTCTTGAATAGTCTTGACGTTACTTCATAGACTGGATCCTTCAAATACTTGACCAGAAAAACATATTTAGGCGGTTGAGATCAGTGGAATGTGGAGCTCATTCTAATATCTGCTTATGGCTGACGACTAATGAGCTGTTCTCTGAAGCCATTTTAAAGTGTTGTTGGGTGTGTGTGAGACACCTCCATTTTGTAGGAACCCTGCTCTGCTCTATTGACACCTTTCCTCTTGCTCAAGGTTCAGAGATAATGGTTTATGTTAACCGTGACTGCCCTGCCACCACTCTCCTCAAGGCAAACAGTGCTGATGCTTATGTTGCACATTATGTACCACTCCATTAGGGGATGGCTTCCCAGAAAACATAATTCTTGGTGTTGACATGACTGTCAAGCTGAAAAATGTGCCTATCAGAGAACCTCTTCTAAGAAATTTGGATATCTTCGACTATTTCTAAGAACAAGTGGCACATTTCACTCGCTATTGCATGTTTCTATCTGTGAGGTTATGCTTGATCTCTATTCTATTGTGTCTTTTATAAGGAATCTTCTTAAAGATTGTCTTTTGAGTCCATGTTCTAGACTTCTGTGGTGCAGTGATATCTATGTACTTTGGTTGATGCTCTCTGGCTGCTGCTCTAGGTTCTGGGTTATGGATTTTGTCCTTCTGGAATGATCCTTTTGTTTTAGAATGTTTACTGGTCCTTCTTTCCTAAATTTCTGTGTCCACCTGTGCATTATTGATTTGTAAGGAACAATATGATGATGAAACTTGTTCCTAAACTCTGTTTGGGCTTTGTTAAATGAGTTTTTATTAGGTTATCTCGACACATAAAAATATTTGTGTTTTTCCAGGGTGTTGCTGTTCTTCAAACCAATTGCTTATTATTTTCATCTATACAGTAAAATAGATACCATTAGTTAAGACATAAAAGATGGGTCGCATTTTGGTTGTGTCACCCATTAGCTACCTCATGATTTTTTTCAAGTCTTATACAATTTATTGAGGAATGTTAAGTACCGTCGCAATCTTTTCAAGGATATTCTAGGGTTCTCAGATACTAATGACTCTCCCAGGATATCCCTAATAAGGGAGACTGACTAAATCCCCTATCTAAGATATTTGGGACAATAGACTTGGATGTCGATTTCCCCGGCACTTACCCTATTCCAGGTCCTAGAGGACCAATAGTCCTATACCTACCCCTAGATACCCTTAGCCATTACTATAAAATACCTCTAACCCATGCTCTAAAAGTGCCCTAGTCCTAGAATAGCATAGAACTATCTTTAGGCCTAGAATACCTCTAGCCCTAGCCCTAGTGCTGATTGTTGGATCCATTTTGTATAGCCAGTAAACTTCATTAGGAACATCTCGTGGTAAGCCAAAGTATCCAGGGAATCTTGGAAATCCTGCGATAACCTAGGAAATGTTGTGGCAGTAGTGGACATGCATGAATTTATTAGACTGCATGATAATGCAATGTGAGATTATGTGATGATACACAGCTCAGGCGAGCATTTGGAGCAGAGGTACCACTTGTATTGTTGTTATTTGTACTCAGCCCTCTTGTTTGACATGAAATCTACTGTCATCTCCATTGTCTCACATCTGCCATCTCTTCCACACAAGTTCCTGCCATTTTCCTTCCCAAAGTACACTGGCCAATTTCAGATGAGTGAAAATAATGAAGTAGTCAGGCAGAACTTGGATAGAAAACCAGTGGAACAAAAACTATTTTCTCTCAGTGACATAATTGAAGATGTTTCTTATCTGAATCTCAAGGTTGGTGCATCATACTGCACACTTGCATATTTTACCACAATGATTGGTCATAATTATATGCTGTTAAAATTGATAGTTGGCTATCAAGAAGAAGCAATTGTTTGTTATGAGATAAATGTCTAAATGTGAGAAAGCACTATTTTGCTAGCATATACCTTTTATGATAGAAGCTAAGAGTACTTAATGCTTTTGCTCCAATGCTGGATTTTGAATTGCACAACAGCGCTTCATGGTATACGTGCATACATCAGGACTTACAATTCCTGTGATCTTTTAGCTCTCTTAGACTCAAGCACTTCTATTTTAGTCGACTATAGTTCCTCAAGCATTGATTGAGGTGAATCATTTTCGCTGTTACTTACTTTTTTATTTATAAATTTGACTTGCTGGTGAGGCTTGCTAACTTGGTTCAGGTAAGTGTCTAGCTTTTATGTAACTAAGATTTGCCCTCCTTATAGCTAAGGCAACTTCTATAGTTGCACTTCATATGAACTTTGAAATCGTTTTCTTACTTTTTACTCTCTATGTCTTGACTTGATCTGGCTGTTATTGAGTGCATGCAACCATGGGAGACTGTAAGATGACCACTTTGTTTAGGTCAGTGCTGAATTTGAGCTAGAAGCCAAAGTTGTTTCTCTGGTCACTTTTTCTCGTGTGAGCTGGAAGATACCCTGATTTTATCAGGATCAGAGAGACTGATAGCTTTGTTGATTTAAGAGTATTACATTTGAATATTTTGAGCAACATAACTAATATTGTACATGGTTGGATTGGAAAATAATGGTATGCTCTAACAAAGCACACAAAATATTGTATAATGTGAACTAAAAATGATAATGCTCTCTTGATAGCTTGTCAATATATCGCAGGCATAAATCTATTCACTGGGTGTGCGCTACTGCTCATTGAAGCTAGCAGCTGAGTGCAATGCAAACATAAGCTCGAACAATGAATAGTGGAGGCCATTTTGATTAATAATCATGAGGTGTGGTAAGGGAGGTTGGTAGAGAACAATGTGTCACAAATTCATTATTAATACATGTGCATGTCTGCCATCCTCATAGAGTTAATGCTTGTGTTCTGCTGGAGAGCTTTTATATTTAACTGCAGCATAGTTTAGATGGTGATTCACCAAAACCCTAATGTCATATCTTTTTCAAGGATTTGTAAGTATAGCTGTAGTGGATTTAACTTTTCATCACTTTGATTTCTGTGTGTAGGTCCCACAAGAGAGTGAACTCCTTGGCTATTCTGCAGTGCTCACACCAAGATCAAGCCATTACATTCCTGTTGGATTCCTTAAACCATTCCTTTCAGGAGCAGAGGTACAGATGTATAGTTTCACCATTCATGACACTTGAGATTATTGTTTGTTGTGTACTTACGTTAATATTGTTCTAAATGACCAAGACTAAAGTTGCACATGTCTATCACAGTAGTTTAGACACCTATGTTTATAAGAAACCCAATTCAAATGCAAAATAGCTACCATGAGCTCCATTTATGTATTATTAGTTGAGATTATTTGAGATTATAAAATTTCTAAATTCAATTTCTTCATTGCCGATCTCTGTAATTACTATTTCTGTATCAGTATGTGACTAGCGACCCTTTTCGTTCAAAGGTGCTTCTGCTTCTGGTACTTCCTTCTCCTCTCTGTCAATTTTTCAAGGCCACCATGTATATCACTGCTAAGTAATTCTTCTTAGATTTATGCCACAGCATGCACTAAAACAACTAAATATATATCACTATCTATTGTTGTGTCTCAAGATTCAGTACAACAATATTCTAATTTATGAATCACCAAAGTAGGAAAATTAGTTTCCCCATGATGCACAACCCCATGATGCACAAATGGAGCATTTGCAGTAACCCTTTTCATAAAAAAATAAGTTGATGTCTCAGTGTTGTATATACACATTTTATGTACTTGCAGGAAGAATTGGCAAGCCTAAGTAACATTCCCGGGGTAGAACCAAACTTCCTGGTTCCCAATGCATTCAGTCCAGAGTTGCAGACAGCCTCACATGGAAGTGCAAACAAGAGTGAAGCTACCTATTCTCGCTCTATTATGATATCTCCATTAAGTCCAGCTGTTGAACCAGTATTTGGTGTCAATTCCCAGAAAACAATGCCAAAGCAGGAGATAAACATTCTGGCTTGGAAAATTGAAAGGCATGTCATCAATTCGAGCAATATGACGAATGATCAGGCAAGGATGGAAAGAGAAGGTGGCATGGAAGTGTTTGAGGAGAGCAGTGGTATGCCTGTGGTTATACCAGCCAGCATGCTGGAGTTGCCAACATTCTCACCACTGCAGATAGTCGTAAGTTCTCCCAGTGTTGGGTGATTGCAATCGCATGTGAGCTATTTTTCTTTGAGCTTAACAGAACTAAACATTATAGGGCTGGACAGTGGATATATATCTGTTCCATCCAATGTATGAATCTGCCCAATCTATAGATTGTGCAGCACAATCTATGAATGCCCATATTGCCGCCAATCAATACACTTCAAACATGGTAGCATATTAACACCCTTTGCAACAGAGAAACAGAGAAAGTGATGACTGCAACTGAGAGTGTAATGATGTAGAAAAAAGTGATACTGTACTGAGAAAAAGTTCCACTTGGACTTAGAACAGTGACATGGCAAGTGTAGCTAGAGCATATTTGAAGAATATTGCTCTGTCAAAAAAAATATAATGCACAGTTTGTAATACCCACACGAACACTCGCACAACTGCTATAGTCGAGAAACTTGCCTCACAAACAGCTCTTCTCCCTTCTTCTCTTTTCATGGTAGTAGCACGGGCTTTGTAAATTCCCATCTACTATCCCATATTGTGTGGGTTGGTTTGGATATTTGGCTTGCACACTCGCTCAGTATAACTAGTCGATAATAAGTACTGGTCGATATGTTCCATCCAATTTATGCAAACGGTGTTAATATGCTACCATGTTTTGAAGTGTATTGATTGGCAGGCAAGATGGGCATTCATAGATTGTGCAGCACAATTGGGCAGATTCATAGATTGGATGGATGCCCATGGTGATTTCATTTACCTATGATAGTGGCTATATCTGAAAAAGTATCTCAACTGGAAAGCATTACAAAAAAGCTTCTCTAGAGCTCCATAGTGAAGCTGTTGTCTAGCAAGGCTGTATTTAATCCTGCTCTCAATACTGTAATTGGAAATACAGTGGTTTATAGTGGCAGGTGTCGTCATTGAAATGGCAGGATTTACTGTGGGAAGTATCATCTTCTTCGACAAAAAGCAAAAGGCTAAAAAAGTTGTAGTTTCAGTATATGACTAGCTCTAGCTGAGTGCGGCAATATATAAATTATAAATGCTCTGAGAGAGAATAATTGTCTTCCATACTAGAGCTTGAAGACCAAGGTACTAGCTAGCTAAGAGCTAAATTGACTGCTGCTCTAAATGCTAGCCAGGAAGAAAGATTAAAAAAACATTCCAATATTTTTGTTTACTTTTATTGTCTCTAGGATAGCTATATAGCATATCAACATTACTTGCTTGATCGAGTCTCAAGCTATGGAGAAAGTAACCTTGACTCTTGTTGTCTCACATACTAGAAATAAAAGTCAGGTATAGCATTATTTTAATATTCTGCCTAAAACAGTGAAAGGGAGAATATCACCCACTACCAACCTCCTACTCTCCTCCTTATTATTTTTTGGATTTATTTTTTACTTCTTTGTTATCATACTTAATTTTTTTAATAGTTTTTCTGCACATTTTCATGAGTAACAATGACAGGCTCACATGAAAATACAAACAAGACTGGATATTTTTGGGTGGTGGATGGGGGGGGGGGGGGGGGGGGGGGGGGAAGAAAGGTCAATTATTTGAGATGATAAACAGAAAGAATTCTTGCTAGAAATTTTATAACATATAATTAATTTTCCTGATAATAGCATGAGGCTGTCCCTAGCCATGGCATCTATATGCCTCTGTTTGAGATGGTTACCATGGTTTAATTTAGAAAATTGTCCAAGGGGGGGGGGGAGGGGGGCGCAACTGGAAGGGGGGTGGGGCATGATGTGACAAAGTTTCACAAACACCATCTGCACTTATAAACATCAATAATGAATTTTAGTACAGTAATACAATTTGCAAGGGGCGGCAAACCACCCCCTCCCACCTGCCCCCTAAATGAAACCCTGGTTACCCTGAAAGGGGAGTTGGGCAAATTTACGGTATTTTCATAGTACTAGTATCGTATATACATATAGCTAGAAGATTTCCACTTGTCTGCAACATGGTGATCTCTAACTTATAGTCAATGAACTATCAGTTGGCATAATAATCAACTTGAAATTGTATTCTCTCGACATTTCGACAAGATGCTCTAGCCTTCATCAGGGATAATGAGATGCTAAGACTTGCGTGAGTTTGCTTAGCTATTCACCACATCTACAATCCACACCTTGGCACACACGTCCAGTGCGTGAACCGGCACATGTGAACTGGCACGCACATCTAGCACGTGAACTGGATGTGAAAAAAATAATGAAATTGTGGCAGAGCCAGAGAGACAAGTGCATTAGTCCAATACTAGCCAGCTGTATGTGGCATGTAGTAAATATTAGTTAGCTACGGGCATGCTATAACATGTATAATCCATGTATTTACCTGTAGTCTTAGTGATGTATGATTATTCAAAATTGTACGCATGTCAGAACGGGAGTCATAAGAGTAGTCAGGAGTAACTTGTTTGAGAACAGTTGAGTTGTTTTGTCTTTTGCTGTGTCTTCTATATACATGTATATCTTATTTATTTATCCACTTAACCTATCTGAACTCTTAGCAGTCTAGCTATTTGTCTAGAATTGTACTAAGTTGAACATTTATTGAAGTTGAATAGCTAGCTTTAGAAGTAAGTTGAATAGCTAGCTATAGCAGTATCTACTTGTTGAATAGACTGAACTTGGTCGGTTACATTTGGTGGCAGCGGTGGGATAGACTTATTGAAGTTATTATTTTAAAAGTAGCTGTACTTGCAGTGCGACATTTTAACAACGTTGAGCTAGGAACTGAAGAAGACATGGATACGGTGTCCGAAGTGTTGAAGACTATGATGGCTGTCATGCAGGATCAATAGAAGCAAAAAATTGAGGAACATCATGAATGGCGAGAGCTGCAGCGTGAGCAGTTTGAACAGCAACTGAAATTATTGAAGGGTGTAAGTCGAGGACGACGAACCGGAGTTGATGAATGCTTGAGTAAACCAACAGTAGCATCACTGGGTTTACAGTTTCTGACCGATGACGTGGATATAGATGACTACTTAATAGCATTTGAAAGAAGTATGAGATTTAATGGGAGCAATGGATGAGATATTTGACACCACAGTTGAAAGGAAAGTCGCTAAGTCAGTATAGTGCTCTAGATGAAGATTCTGAATACGATGATGTGAAACTTGCCATTCGAAAGAGATTTGCTGTCAATGCAGAAACCTATCGGCAGAGATTGAGAGCTACTAAATTGAAAACAGGAGATGATGTGACTGATTTGGCAATACAAGTGTATACTTTGGCAGATAGATGGCTTCAGGAATCTGAAGATAAAGTGGAAACTGTGGCTCTAGAGCAGTATTATAATGCAATACCACGAGAAATTGCAGAGTGGCTAAGAGATCAACAGCCTGCAAGTCTGATGGAAGCTGCTGGAAAAGTAGTGGAATACCAACAAAACCATAGGACAAAGGAATGTCATCATGGCAGATATCCCCGAGGTAATATATTCAGAGAATCCAAAGGAAATGAAAGGAGCAACGAGACTTACAAAACCTATCAACAATTCAAAAATAAGGAATACAGTCGTGAGTCATCTAATAAGATAACATGCTACAATTGTAGAAAATTAGGCCATATTGCTAAGAATTGTCCGGAGAAAGCATTCCTGGTCAAGGAGTCAACTGTGGAGGATATGTGCTGCAAGGGTGAAATAAATGGCAGACTCGTTAGCAACATCCAGATTGACACCGGAGCTTGCAGAACAGTAGTAAGAGAAGATCTTGTTCCAAGACAGAGTTGGAAGGACTCAACAGTAAGGCTAAGAATAGCAGACAACACTGAGGTGAAATGTCCAGTGGCAAATGTAAAAATCAAGACAGGAAATAACACTTATCAGGTTGAGGCAGCAATTGTGAGGCAATTGCCAGCTGATGTGCTCCTTGGCAGGGACGTGTTGCTCGGGAAAGGTGTTCCCTTGCTAGAATACACCCTGGAACGTATGGAGACAGAAGAAATCAAGCAGACCTTAGAGAGGATGCTGCAGAATGGAGTACTGAATCCAGAAGCAATAATAACGGAGCCTTCAGAGGGGTATGTACTAGCCGTTGCGACAAGAGCTCAAAAGATCAAGAAGTTAAAGGAGGAGGTTCAAATGAGAAACCACGAAAAAGAGTCTGGAGGAAAACTCACCCCAATCGAGACATCTGTCGTAGAGGATGTCCAACCAGCAATGACTGAGAGTTCAGTCATCAACATTGAACCATCTGTAGAAACAGATGAGGAAGTTGCGATGGAGTACCCCATACTCGATTCCAAAGAGTCAGAAGAATCACAAACAGCAGATGAGGTTGAGGAGAACCCATTTGACTCCTTTGCAGAAGAATTGTTTGGAGTACATCGACCCCATCGCAAGAATTTGTCTAAGGCTCAGAAGAGACGTCAGGATAGACATCGGAGGACTCAGCATCAGGATAAAAAGTTAGGAGAGCTTCAAGATCTGGATCCTGAATTAAGAAAGCTGGAGGAAGGCGATAAGAACAGCCGTTTTTATCGGAAGAATGGAATTCTCTTCCGAAAATGGATTCCCAGAGAAAGTCAAGGAGAGGAATATGAGCAAATAGTGGTACCAGGTGGGTACAGGAGAAAAATATTGCTGTTTGCTCATTCAATTCCTTTAGCAGGACACATGGGACGAGATAGGACAGATAATAGAATATTGAAAAGATTCTTTTGGCCAAATATTTTTCAAGATGTTGCAGAATACTGTCAGTCATGTCCAGAGTGTCAGAAGGCATCCCAAAGAACTGGAGGAAGAGCACCAATGATACCCTTACCAATAATGGGACAGCCATTTGAGAGGATTGCGATGGATATCGTAGGACCTCTACCTAGAAGTGTCAAAGGATACAAGTATGTGCTGGTAGTGTGTGACTATGCGACCAGATACCCCGAGGCTATACCTATGAAGACGTTTACATCGGATGCAGTGGCAGTGCAGTTAGTTACATTGTTTTCTCGGTACGGAATACCTAAGGAAATCCTTACTGACCAAGGCACTAATTTCACATCTCAACTACTACAGGTACTGTACCAACTATTAGGAGTAAAGCCGATCAAGACAACACCATATCATCCACAAACGGATGGACTTGTTGAATGTTTCAACAAGACATTAAAGGATCTGTTAAGAAGAATCATACAAGGAGAAGGGCGCGAGTGGGAAAAATATCTACCCTATTTATTGTTTGCTTACCGAGAAGTACCGCAGGAATCAACTGGATTCAGTCCATTTGAACTCATTTTTGGACGAGATGTCCGAGGACCTTTGGATGTAATTAAAAGAACAGTGGAGTAATGCAGAGGAACCAGTAGATGATGTTCTGACCTATGTAAACAAGGTGCGGGAAAGGATGGAAGCAGCTAGGGAGATCGTCGTACAGAATATGAAGAAATCTCAAAGGAAGCAGAAGGAATGGTATGACCGAAAGGCTCGTGATTTGAAACTGAAAATTGGAGACCAAGTGCTGCCAACATCTACAAGAAAACTCTTAGCCCAATGGCATGGTCCATACAAGGTGACGAGAACTATTGGAAAAGTGAATTATGAAATCGAAATGCCGGAAAGAAGGAGAAAGAAAGTGATATTTCACATCAAAAAGTGGCGGACACAAGAGAAAGATCAAGGTTCTATAGAAGAAACCTTATGTGTAGTTGAATCAGAAGACTCAATGAATGAAGAGAACATAGCTGAATGGAGAAATGAAAATATATCAAGTGAATTGAATATGGGAAAACAACTGGATAAGAAACAATGTCAGGAATTACAGGAACTACTGAGAATATTTCCTTAAATTACTTCAAACAAACCAGGAAAGACAGAATTAACTTATCACAGTATACCAATAACAGAAGAGAAACCAATTCGACAACAACCGTATAGGATACCGCGAGCATACCAGGAACAGGTGGAAAAAGAATTGCAAGAAATGTTAGAGCAGGGAATTATAGAACCATCCCGGAGTGAATGGACTTCACCGATTGTTGTGGTGAAGAAAAAAGACGGAGACATACGAATATGCATCGATTACAGGAAGCTAAGCGCCATGACGAAAATAGATGCATACCCAATGCCAAGAATTGATGACATATTGGATGAGCTTGGGCAGGCAAAATACATCACTACACTAAATTTAGCTAAAGGGTATTGGCAGGTACCAGATCCACAGGACCAAGAGAAGACAGAATTCAGCAGCCCACTTGGACTTTTTCAGTTTAAAAGGATGCCATTCGGACTTAGTGGAGCACCAGCGACTTTTCAGAGACTGATGGACAGAATTATTAATGGACTGAGTTTTACCAATGCTTATCTAGATGACTTGGTCATTTATAGTTCAAACTGGCAAGAACATCTATCACATGTGGAACAGATATTTATGCGATTGAGGAAAGCAGGATTAACGATCAAATTAAGAAAATGCCAATTAGCTATGGAAGAGTGCACTTACCTTGGACATGTGATTGGAAAAGGAACCACAAGACCAGAACTGAGTAAATTGAAAGCTGTAGAGATGTACCCAGTACCTGTTACCAAGAAAAATGTTCGATCATTTCTAGGGAGATTTATTCCTAACTATGCTACAATAGCGAAACCACTCACAGACTTAACACAAAAAAGTGTACCAGAAAGAATTCCATGGAGTGTGAAGTGTCAAGAAGCTTTTCAAATGTTAAAACAGACACTACTGACTGATCCAGTAGTCAAGAACCCCAATTTTAGTAAGGAATTCATCCTTCAAACAGATGCTTCTGATGTTGGAGTAGGAGCCGTATTGAGTCAGCTGGATGAAAATGATCAAGATCATCCTATTGCCTATTTTAGCAGGAAACTCTTACCAAGAGAGCAGAAATATGCGACTATTGAAAAATAATGTTTAGCTGTCAAGATGGGAATCCAAGATTTCGCAGTTTATCTTATGGGAAAACCATTTCGAATTCAGATAGATCACCGTGCCCTACAATGGTTAAACAATTTCAAAGAGAAGAACAGTCGATTGACTAGATGGAGTCTAACTCTACAACCTTTCATCTTTACAATTGAACACAAGAAAGGAAAGGACAATGCCACCTTATCAAGGATGCCAGATTATATGCTGCACACTTTAGAAGGAGGGGAAAATGTGGCAGAGCCAGAGAGACAAGTGCATTAGTCCAATACTAGCCAGCTGTATGTGGCATGTAGTAAAAATTTGTTAGCTATGGGCATGCTATAACATGTATAATACCATATATTTACCTGTTGTCTTAGTGATGTATGATTATTCAAATTATATGCATGTCAGAACGGGAGTCATAAGAGTAGTCAGGAGTAACTTGTTTGAGAACAGTTGAGTTGTTTTGTCTTTTGCTGTGTCTTCTATATCTTATTTATTTATCCACTTAATATATTTAAACCTATCTGAACTCTTAACAGTCTAGCTATTTGTCTAGAATTGTACTAAGTTGAACATTTATTGAAGTTGAATAGCTAGCTTTAGAAGTAAGTTGAATAGCTAGTAGCTACTTGTTGAATAGACTGAACTCGGTCGGTTACAGAAATATCTAACTCTCAGTTACATAATAACACCTTTTCAATAATCAACTTGAAATCGTGAGATGCTTAGACTCGCATGAGCCTGCTATATAGCAGGCTCATGTGAGTGTTAGCATTTCAACCTGATGAAGGCTAGAGCATCTAGTTGAAACATTGAGAGAATAAAAATTCATATTGAGAAGTTTATTGTAATAATAATGATGATGATGATGATTATATTTAAGGGAAACTTATAGTAGCAATACCAGAAAATAGTGAGATGCTACGAGAAGATTTTATACCGGAGGGCTCGGTGGAAGAATTACCATGTGTTTATCATGAGATGCCATAATTATAAAATTCTACCAGCAAGTTTAAGGATCAGGGAAGGGTACAGGATACAGAGGGAGCCAGCAAAATGTTCCTACAGAGAGAATTTGCCAGTCCTACAGAAGAAGCATTGCATTAATATAGCTGAATGTGAATGAAGATCTTGAAGCTAAACTGGAACCAGCACTGGGAAGTGACTATCGAGGATTCATACCCTTTGTCAGGGAGCATCAGAGAAGACCCACGGAAATCAAAACTGAACCATTAAAAGAACTGGAGACACTATTGGAGAGAAGGAGATCGAAAGAATTGAAGATTCAACCCATGACTTGAGCAGATGGATGGTGAATCTGACAGAGAAGTATCTTTCTCCAACTCAGGAAGAAGTGCTTGCTTTTGGTCTTAACTTTGTCCCTGCTCTGAAGAGTCTACCTTTGGTGGACACCATAGCTGCAGTGGAAGAGATGACCAAGAAATTGTAGGGTAGCAAGGCACATGAACTTCAAGGAAGAATATGTGCAATTTTGAAAAGAGCAAGGAAACCAAAGAACAACCTGATGAAGGAACAGTGAAAGGCCCTTGAAGAACTGAGGAAGATGGAAGAGCTCATGATCTTGCCAGCAGACAAGGGGAAGGCAACAGTTCTGGTGGCAAAGGACAGTTACATTTCAAAGCTGACAGGAATGCTTGAAACCAAAACATATGGAATATGAAGAGTTATCCTACCAAGGCACAGGAAAGCAAGGTGAATCGTGTATTAAAGAGTATGGAGAAGACAGGTGAAATAAGAACTGCATTATACAATAGAATTGGCCCACTGGAAGTAGACCACCACTGATTTATTGGCTCCCTAAACCTGAGAGTCCCTTTAGGCCAATTGTTGTGTCCTGTATACGTGCACCATCGTATAATCTTTCCAAGTTCATAGCCCATTTGATATCACCTCTAGCTGGAACTACAAGTACATATGTCAAAGATTCTGGACAATTTATCAAGCACTTTCAAGGTGAATGTTTGTCATGGGATGAGTGCTTGTCAATTTTGATTTTTTCTTCTCTTTTTATCGATGATACCATTGATGAAGGCTGTGGAAGTAAATATTGGGAAAAATATGAGCTTGCATGAGAGGACTACACTAGGTGCTGACAGGATATCTGAACTGTTGGAGTTTTGCCTAAAATCTACCTATTTCATGTATCAAGAAAATACTATGAGCAGATCCAGTATCTGCTGTCATTTATTTGGGGAAATGACTTATTTGGGGAAATGACCCTCACAACTGCCCCACTGAAGTCAAAGTTTTTGAAGAGATAAGCAGATGATACCATTTGCATTGTGAAGAAGGGAAGTGAGCAGGAGTTGTTCGACCATCTGAACAACATCAGGCCATCCATAAAGTTTACCTTGGAGTTTAAAGTGGATGGATCATTGCCCTTTCTTGATTGCCACCAACACAGGAAGGAAGACAGAAAGCTAACTGCAATGATAATAATAATATTGTTAGTGGTGATGATGGTAATAATGGTGATGATGGTAATAATAAAGAATTTGTTAATCAAGGGTGTAAAATTGGGTTGTGATTCTGACTGTGTAGAATAGTTTATATATAGCATGAAAAATGTGTGTGAGTGATGGCTGTTTTGAAACACTTTGCAATGAGACTTGGATATCGTGCAGGACACTTTGGACAACTTTTGGTGTTCCCTCATTGAGCCAATTTTGAGTGTCCCTAAGTTACTAACAAACTCCTATTCTTGTACACTTCGGCGGAAGAATGTGATCATGAAAAACTGTACTCTTTGTACACTTGTGAAAATGTTGATAAATGTGAAGGACTCCATACTCTATGGGATCTTTAGTATTCAGAACCCTTTGTAAAATAAAGTCCTTATTATGCCCAAACTAGAGCCAGAGCCCTTTCTTTCAAATACTCTATATCCCTTGGTCTTGGTACCCTTTGTTATTCAGAAGTATCTATCTTCTTGACCAGTTAAGCATGCATTAGAATAAATAAGCCATGTGTATAACTCTGTATATAATATCCTATACAAACCTTTGTGTTACTTTTGCTGCAGAACCCGTCACCAGAAGTAGTGGACTATTTTCCCTTACTTCCCAATTCTGAAGCATCTCTGGACCACTCCCTTCTATTTCTACCACTCCACCATAACACCACGAAACAGTTCAATGTCAGACCTAACCCTGTAGTAAGCATCTAACATTAACTGCATGGTTACACACTGATATGCACTATGTTCTACATAATCTAGGTAGGTCATGTAATAAATCAGTTCTATGAATATACGAGACATTCACATTATCTACCCATAATCTATGCAAGGTAGCTACTATGCAATAACCACCCTTGCATTACTTGCCGAGGATCCATTCCAAGACCTGCAAATCAGACTAATTCTTGACTTATTTTCATGCGTTTGCTGGTGTATCTACGTCCACTAGAATTGTTGTGTCTTATTAAACAGTAGTAAAACTATGCTGTACCGTCTGTGAATACCCAGGGTGGTGACAATTCATTACTGTGCAATGATGTTTTTTTAAAACCGTTTACATGATGGTGTTGGGGGGGGGGGGGGGTTGTCCTCACAGTGCCTACGAGTGCCATATAGGTAAATAACTCTTGGGGAAAAGTAGTCAATAGAACTGGTTCTGATGTCTTTGTACAGAAAATATTAGTATTTATTAGCACGAATAATCCCCTAAGTTTCATGGCTCATGTCAATATCAGAAGAATTGCTGAAACAGAAGATCTAAATACATGTAGTTGCTGTTTCTCAGCACCTGACTGTCGTGTTAGAGTAGCTGCAATATGCATTGCTCTATTTACTGGCATTGTTTTTTTGTTGTTGTTTTCAGGAGGTGATTCAACGACTGATGACTTGGACAAAGTTCTCATCACCCAGCCTTGCTGCCATGGAAATGGAGAAGAAGTTGGTATCGTATTTGAAGCCTTATTTGTCTGATCCCTTCTGCTCAGGGTTACTGCCTGATCTGACAGTGGAGCATACAGAACTTATGACAGGACCCCAGGAAGAAGACTTTGTGGATACAAAGTGGTATTGGTCCTTTTATTTTTACATTCGAAATACCAAGTTAGCCATAATTATAGGTAGCATCGGAATCAAAGTTAGTCAAAAATTTATAATTGACAGAGCATAATTTGCACACTAAATAAAGTGCAATCTGCTAGCACGCAGGAGCTAGAGAAAGCTCTGACCCCAACTATGACTATTCTTGGTAACATTGTCAACTCAATCTTCAGTTCAATACTAGCTCTTCACTTATCCTCTACTTCCTACATCTCAATTCTGAGCTCAAAAGCAGCAGTATTGCTCTGAAGCTTTACTTCCAGACATTTCACACATACATATGCACCAAAAATTGATAGCATTGAAACTAGCTGCAGTATTAGGCCACATGTTCCACTTGTGACCAAACCCAGTGGTTTATTTTATCCACTGCAACTTAAATTCAACAAAATCAACATATTTGGTATATTTTTCACATCTCTTAAATTGAGACAAAGATTTGGAGCTGCTACCTATATTCCAGTAAATATGGTAACTCATTATATAACCTGATTCCAATCACCTATTCTTTGTCTTGTTAATATGTCATATATAGCACTGGAGTGTCGCCACTTCTTACAATGGACATGATCAGATCTCATTTCTTTGTTCCCTCTACGGATAAGGTGAAAGGAACATCTTACCTAAAAGAAGTGTCTGCACCTTTTAGGGAACAGTTGTCATTGTCGCTTCATGAAGCACAAAGTAAACTAGAAAAGCACCGGTCATTTTTTTTCAACCAACTTGGTGCTCGTATCAAGAATAGACTTGAAACCTACTTGGAACAAGATAAAGAAACAGATGATAGTATGTGGCAGTTGTGATTGATCGTGTTGGAATGACATGATTGTTGTCTTTCATATGACTTTTCACCTTTTGTGTGTGTGCCAGTCGTGCTACAATGGTATACTAGTTGAAATAAAACTAATACTATTTATTCTTAATAATAATATGTTATGCAACTTATAATACTGTGCTTTGTATTAATAGCAAAAAATGGTATGCATCTAACTTTAAAAAATGGTGCAATAGTCCCTTTGTGAAGAGTTCTCCTTCAACAATATCCAGTCAGTACTTTTAGTGCAAGGTTGACCTTATAGAAACATTCATCCCCTCATGAAGCTATATACTAGTGCAAGGTCTTGTTCAACAAAATTCTAGGTCTAGAATTAGGTGGGCAACTCTTTGAACTTAAAGACCTGCATGGATGGATTAGGCGTTGTGTACATTTGCACTTACTAGCCTGGGAGGACTTCTGTGACAGCTAGAGTTGGTATTTGCTGTGCATGTCAATATTATCCTCTCTGCTCATCTTTGAGGGTGAGCTGAAATATCTGGATGAGTCTAGAAATCTGATTGGGCGGGAGAAGAACATAGACTGCATTATTATATTTAGATGTGAAGAAAAAGAGCACCAGGCTGACCATCATCATTGTGGCCAGTAAAGATGAGTGGAAATATCAGGCAAGACACTTTTGTTGTGGAAGGGAGGAGTTAAATGCATCTTGGAAAGTGGAAACATAGTGAAGATCCAATATAGTATGCAGACACAGTGGTGGAGGAAGCTATTTTGTATTGGTCAGGCAAAAATTTAGGTAGAACATGATAACAGAACTACTTTCAATGACAAGTGAGCCATGAGTATATTTAAAGCTACCAAAGATTCGAAGTCTGTGATCACTACCACAAACAAATTCACTGGCAATATCTCGGTAAGGTCTACTTTATCCAACATATCCTTGTAGATATTTAGAGTCATAATAATGGTTCAACCTTGGTTGACTCATTGTACTACGTAAGTAGGTCTTCACTCGCTTCATAGCTGAAAAGCTTCTTTCACTAGCCGCATATGTAGAAGGCAAAACAAGGATCAGATGGGCTATCTAGAAGATAGTACACTGTACATTTACTAACAGATCGAACTGGACTCAAAATAGATCACGTCATTAACAATGTGCACAGTAACTGAAGCATGGTGAGTGCATGCATAATGGGTAAAGGGTCAATTAGGTAAAGGGTCATACGTACGCAATGTTAATACAGTATATGAGTTCAGCTAGGGCTACAGAGAGTCCAATTGTCTCTACCTCCCCCAAGAAGGCAGTCAGGTCTTCTTATAGTTGAGTCTGTCGACGGGTTTTGGGCCCCGTTTGCTTCTTCGTAAGGGGGGGTGGAGGGGGGGGTTTGGGGTCTGCAATCGTCTGGGGAGTGCAGAGCGTTTCGTGGCAGGGGTGGTGGGGTGGGGGCTAGGTGTGTCCAGTGTGCGGGTGACTTGGGCGTAGGATCGTGGTTGTGAGTCGGCTGTAGTGGTGGTGTGCGGCGGAGAGCTGCTATCCTGCGCGGCGGTCGGGTTCCCGGGCAGCGATGGTATGGGTATTGGGGGTATCACTGGAGTGGAGGCGGTCGGTGTTGGCCTGGCGGGCGGAGGGGTGGGGGGAAGTGGCCCGGTGGGTGCAGGGGCGTTCGGTGGTGTCGCTTGGAGGGGCTGGGTCGAGGTTGGTAGTGGAGTTGATGGGCCGGTCGTGTCCGTGTCGAGTGTTGGGATTGGGCCAGGGATGGTTGTGCTGGCTGGGGGGTCAACAGTGCGACGAGTATGATCCGGTTCCATGAGGTTCGGATCATACCGACGAAGGAATCGGCGGTTTCTTGTGGTGAGTCGCCCAGAGCCATCTGTGCGGACCGCATACTGGTGATACTGAAGCACTTCGACAACGGTGCCAGTCTTGTCCCACTTGGTAGGGTGGCGTCCCGATTGGTTTTGGACTAGCACCGTGTCTCCGCACTTCAGTGGTGAGAGGCCTTGAGCGTGCTCGTCCCATCGGGCGCGGCCCGAGATGGTGCGTTTGGAGAGGGCTCTTTCCCTGAGTTCGAGCTTGTCGCTCCAATCTTGGTGTGGTCGGTATTTTTGTGGCAGTCCGGGGGTGAGGTCTCGGGTGGCTCTCCCGAATAAACACAATGCGGGGGAAATCTTGGTGGTGGGGTCGGGTCCGTTCCTATACTGAAGGAGTGCCTTGTGGAAGTCGTCCGATAGGGCGCCCGCTGGTCCGGTGTTGCCCGCGATTAGGCGCTTCATAGTCTTGACGGCAACCTACGCACGGCAGTTGGCGTGGGGGTTGTATGCGGAGGCTAAGCGGTGGTGGACGCCCCATGTTCGGAGGAATGTTCGGGTGTCGTGGGACGCAAATTCTGGTCCGCCGTCTGAGGTGAGCGTGTCTGGGATGCCAAAGGTCGAAAATGTGTCACGGAGCGCCCTCATGAGTCCAGATGCCCCATCTCTGGAGCGGGAGACAATGGGCCAATTAGAGAACCGGTCGACCAGCAACAAGTACGCGACTCCCTCGTGGTGGAAGAAGTCCGCACAAATGTGCTGGAAGGGGTACTCTGGCTCCACTGGAGTGGTCGATGGCATGGCGGGTTGAGATGGGGCGTTGCCGTTGCAGGTGGCGCACCGATTGCGTGTGTCGGCGATGTCCTTTGTGATGCCTAGCCAGAACAGTGAGGACTCAGCGCGGGCTGTCATGCCGCTAATGCCCTGGTGGGCGGCATGCAGGGCGCTGAGGCAGGCTGGGCGTAAGCTCGTTGGTACGATGATCCTCTCCCCCCGGCACACTACACCGTCGATGGTGGACAGGTCGTGCACGTATGGCCACCATTCTCGGATGGAGGTGGGCATGAGTTGTTTTGATGTTGGGGGGCCTCTCTCGATGAGTGATGTGAGCTCCTGTAGGGTGGTGTCTGACGCTGTGGCAATCTGCAGGGATTCCCAGTTCAGTGGTATGCCCGTGATGGCTGCGCACATGGCGTGAGCCAGGCCGTTGTCTTCGTGTCCGTCGATGTGGTCGTCGATGGAGAGACCAGCCAGGAGTGTTGTGGGGATCCGTGGGCTGTAATGTGGGCAGGGTGTGTCGGGGGCGGTGCTGTCATCCGGGAGGTTTAGGCGTTCGGGTTCTCTGATGCCGGATGGGTGACGGGAAAGGGCGTCGCTGGTGTGGTTCCTGACCCCTGGGATGTGCACCATCCTAAAGCGGTAACGCAGGGTTTTCTCCTTGAGGTTTCTTAGTCGTGTATTGGGGATGTCCTCAAGAGATCTGTCCCCAAATAGTTTCAGAAGAGGTTTGTGGTCGACCGCGACAATGAGGTCGCTGCAGCCGAGGACAAAGTGGCGAGCCTTGTCCAAGGCGTCTGCCACGGCCTCGCCTTCGACAGGGGCGTAGCGGGACTCAGCGGGGTGGGTGAATCGCGAGCCCACGAGTGTGACCTTCCATCCCTCTTTGCAGCAAAATATCTCGCGGGATGGGCACTGGCAGTGCTTTTGGAAGAGCCAGTACCCAATCCCGTCCTTGCTCCAATCTGTGGCCAGGCAGGTGGGTCAGTCTTTCTCAAAAATGGTGACGCCTTCCTTGATGCGACTGATGATCTCAGACTTGGATGCGTCAAACGCGTGCTGTAGGTCGTCATTCCAGGAGAATTGGGTGGATGGCTTGAGAAGTGCACGGAAGGGGGACATCACGGACGCCATAGAGAAGGCGTATGCGACCTGGTTGACAAGGCCGAACCAGGCGCGGACGTCCGTGATGCCCTGGGGGATTGGGAATTCATCTATTGCTCGGAGGTACTTGCGACAAGGTTTGACCTCAGACATGGTGATCTCAAAGCCGGCGAACTCCACCTCGTCCTGCGCGAAACGGAATTTGCTCGGGTTGAGGGTTATTCCATTGCGTCCACACACGTCTAGCCACTCTGTGGCTTGGTGGAATGCTTCCTCAATGGTGGGTGCCCAGAGGAGGGTGTCATCAATGCACTTGGTTTTTCGGGTGATTTGCGAGACGAGGGCATCGTACCTGGCGGTGTACGCGTCGCCGGAAGCGATGTATCCTTGGGGGGCAGATTTGTATCTATACCGACCCCATGGGGTGATGAAGGTGGTGAAATGCCTGTCTTCGTCAGCAAGGGCCACAGAGTGGTAGCCGTTCCAGGCGTCGAAGATCGTTTTTTTTGTATTGCTTGGGACGGCTCTGGCCTGGTGGAATGGGGATTGGCAGTGGTGTGTTTCTCTGGTGGCGTGGCGATTTAGCTGCTGGAAGTCGATGGTCCTCCTGAGCGACCCGTTCTTCTTGGTGCAAATAACCATGCGGTGGCACCAAGTGTCCGGGGTGCCCAGGGGGACTTGCTCGATGACTCCCAGCTTGACATCACGATCTAGACCGGCCTTCACCTCGTCCTGCCAGTGGATGGGGATGGGAATGGGTGTGTGGCAGGGTTTGGGGATGGCGATAGGGTCAATGCTTAGGCTCAGGGGGGGGGGCCTGACATCATCGGGAGGGGTTGATGCTCACAGATGTTGAAGGAGCTCGCTGCATAAAGGGTGCGGAGGTGTTGTTCTAGCCTGCCTCGGTTGGCCTCGGTGGGCGGGAACGGGAGGCTGGTAGGTCTGGAGGGTGGTGGTGCTCTGGTCGGGCATGAGCATGTCTTGGGTATTCCCCCCCCGGGGGTGTGACTCATCCTGATTGGTGTGGGGTGAGGTCCGGTGGATCTTGGTTGGGGGGTCAGCGTCGGTGTCCCGGACTGGCTATTTCCCGTGGCTGGTGTGGGAGTGCTGGTTGGGTTTCCGAGGCGGGGTGGTCCGGTTGGGTGGTCTGGGAGGTGCTGCAAGGCGTTCTCATGGTGGGCTGCTCTCGTCGCCTTGTCGTTACCCGGGGTGGGCATGGGCGTGCTCAGAGGGAAGTCCCGCGGGATCAGTCCCAGGTCCGTGCAGGTGGCAAGGCTGAGGTATAGCTTACTCGCGATGGGCGAGAAATACACCATCTGTCTCGTTTCAACGCCAGTGGGTTGGGTCTTGATACGAAGTAGCGCTGCCCCCAAGATGGGTAGGTTGGTTCCTGAAGCGGAGCGCATCTGTAGGTTGACAGGGATGAGGTCCGCAGGTGACAGGCGGAGGTCGGTGAGGAGGCTTGGGCCGGCGAGGCAGCTCTGGCATCCGGTGTCGGCCATTCCCGTGACTGCGAGGTGCTTGGTCTCGACTCGGAGTGTGTGTCCGTGTAGGCGAAAGTCCTCTGTGCGGGCCGAGATCCATAGGTTGATGTTGGGTTGCGGGGGTGAGCGCTTCTGGCTCCACACTCCTGATTGGGCGTCCCAGGTCTGATGGTGTAGGGCACCTTCGGTCATGGTGTCCAGTTCCTCTGATACCGCGCTCTCGTGTTCCGTCGTCTGCCAGCACATGGTGGCATTGTGGTTGGCTCTGCCGCAGGAGGAGCAGGTTGTGCCAAAGGCGGGGCAGTAGATACGGCGCTGGGCCGTACGTTCCTGCTCACCGTGTCCGGGGAGTCCGCAGTACTGACATATGCCGCGGTTGTTGTGTGTGGATCTGGTCCCTGGTTGAGGCGGACCTGTGCCCTTGGTGGAGGAGTTCCTCGGTGTGGGGTGGTTGTTGCCTCTGGGTAGTGCTTGTTTGGGGCTAGTTCCCGCTCGTGGGGTGTAGCGTCTCTGCTGGCGACGATACGTGCTGGAGATGGCCTCTCCTCCCTCATCTTCCTTGAGGCTGTTCGTGGAGGTGGGTGTGCACATGGTTACCGCTGATCTCTTGCCGGCTGCTCTGATCTCGACGAATCGTATCGTCTCCTCGACTCCCATTTCCTGGTCCGGGTGCTTGAGGAGGTCCTCCTGGATTTCGGTGTCTGCTAGGCCGATGCAGAGCTGATCCGCGACTCTTTCTTCCCCCTGGTTGGAGACCTGATCACAGCCTGTGCATTTCTTGGTGAAGCGGCAGACTTCTGCTTGCCCGCGTAGGCGGGCAGCGAAGGCGCGGATGGATTCTCCCCTGTCTTGCACCATCCTGCTCAGAGCCACCCTGGCTACCTTTGGGTTTTCCTCCCTGACAGCAAGAGCCCTGATGGCCTTGAGTAGGTTTTCCTCGGATAAATTCTCGATTGGTAAAGGGTCGACGCAGTTGCGGGTGACATCGCGCCTGAGCTTTTGGTCACAGCATTCAAGGAGCTGGATGGTGGTGTCCCTGGCAGTTAGCTCGACTGCTTGGGAGTAAGAGCGCCAGCGGGAGAGGAAATATGACCATCCCTCAGTGGTGCCCCCGGAGGATACCTCAGGTCGCTTGACAGGGGTTGGTTTGGCCTTCATGGGGCGGCTATGAATGATAGCGTGGGTCGAGAGTACCACTGCTGCGACAGCAGGGTTTAAATCGGCTGGAGTGCTGAAGGTACAGTCCGGGAAGGGGCATTCCACAGCCATATGGTCGGGTGGGCCTTAATTGGGGCGGCACCAAAAAAAAAATTCCCCCGATAGCAGTCTCACTCAATAGATGGCTATAGATAGCTAGAGGCTAATAGGGGCCAATGCTTGAGTTACTGTGCGCATAGAAGATAGTACACTGTACATTTACTAACAGATCGAACTGGACTCAAAATAGATCACGTCATTAGCAATGTGCACAGTAACTGAAGCATGGTGAGTGCATGCATAATGGGTAAAGGGCCAATTAGGTAAAGGACCATTAGGTAAAGGGTCATACGTACGCAATGTTAATACAGTATATGAGTTCAGCTAGGGCTACAGAGAGTCCAATTGTCTCTACTATCCAGCAAACTTGCTTGTAAAAAACCCTTTGACCTTAGAGTTGCAGAAAATGTAGAATTTCATGTAGAGTGATTGTTCATTCCTGGGAAAGCTTGAACTGAAGACTTGCAATTGTGTTGAAAGCTCACCATAAAAGTCAATAACAGTTAGTTGAGTAGTAGTCCTTCTATTAACTGCTTTCATTAACACTTCCTCAAGGTTCTGGTAGACAGCATACCCTGGCTGATCAAAACGATCTTGAATGCTTTAAATAGCAAAATCCAGTACTTCAAAATAGAGCTTGCGATAGTGATCTTCAACTGTACTGTGGTAACCATCTCCTTCGCCCGCTTCAAACCTGCTTGGTGCTCTTCTTTTCCTTGGCAATGAGGGCTCATCAACGTGTGTACGAACACATAAACATTGAACATGCTTATAAAATAGCTCAGACATCTCATCACACCTCATTGCTTTTAAGGTTCGCTTCTGATGCAGACAGACTCTGTTTGCAATGTCTTGCTCAAATTATCTGTAATCTTTAAGATGCATTCACTGAGATGCAGACCAAACAGCAAATTAAACTTTGCAATTTGTGTTTTCACTCCATTTAATCTTCCTTTTACATCTGGGTCTAATCTTTTCTCTAAACATTCATCCCACAACTGATTTAAAATGGTGTAATTCTCAATTATACTGCTGATCGATTCACCTCGAACGGTCCACCGGGTAGGGCCAAATTTTCGTACATGGGAGTATCTTCATCACGATTTTCAAGCTTTATTCAATCAAACGCAGCATTTCGCTTTGGAGAATACTTTATCAGCTTACAAATCTCAAAAGCTGTTTCTAGGGCATCATTGCACACCTTGGATTGCTTTATAGTACTGCTGACAGCCAAATTTAGAGCATGCCCATAGCAGTGTGTGTAGACTGCACGCTTTTCCTCCGAAAGTATCTTTGCCGATACACTATTCCTGATGCCAGATGGCACCATCATTACATTGGCCTCGGCACTGAGAGATACTGAGACCTGGCATCCGAACTATAGTATCTTTGATGGCATGGAAGAGAGTGTCGGAATCGATGCTGTTTACTTCATAGAGACCAATGAAATCTTCATGATCTTGAAGATCATCATCAACCCACCTAATGCAATAGTGAATTGCCTATATCAGTACATTCATCAGCCATGATAGTGAAGCAGTTACTCTCACGAATGTTTTGACTCACCTCCCGGATAATCTTGTTTGCCAGACATTAGTTCTGAATATCATGCGAAGTATACTTGTTGGTTTTCTTATCAATCCATGCAAGAATTTCGGGACGATCTAAACTTCGCAGGAGTAACAGTTGGATAAAATTGCTTTCAGTCTCCTGGCCATGACTACCTCTTAGTGGCAATCCGTGGCGAGCAAGGAACTTAATATTCTCGAAAACAGTTAAAAGCATTTTTCTATTGACTGCCTTGTTTTCTTTGCTCAATACTTGACCAATATCACCAATGATCTGTTTGGGGAGTGTGACTACAGCTTCAAGTGCCTCCAGATGACAGGCACTGGTCTGGTGTTTCTTGAACGAGGATGTTGCTTCTTTCCAATTTGTGTAACCTTTGCTAAGAAAGGATGGCTCTCTCTTAGTGCTTACCAAGAACTTCCCTTCATGTTCAGCCCTCATACATAGGTAACAAAAAGCAGAATCAAGTGGTACATCATAATCAAGCCAGGAATACTGTTGACACCACTCAGCTCTGAATGATCTTTCATATTTTCCATATCTCTTCTTTGGGAACTTAAAACTACTTCTTGGTTGGAACTGCTCTGGAAAGTTAGTGTTAGCTGACAGTGAGGCAGAATTTGAAGCCATGGTGACTGATTACACACAGAGAAAGACTGTCAGAAATCAAAGCTAATGATTGCCATGTGGTCAGTGCTCACCTGCTCTGGCAGTGCACATGTATTGCATGCATCATTAAACAAGTCACTCAGTGACATCATCATCTCATGTAACAATCAATGACTGGTTTAAGTGGGTGTTAATTTTAAATACAGCTAGTGAGACTGGCCACATGTAAGGTAAAATAGTACTATTTTAAGTAAACACTGCAACAGTTCCATAATTATTAACACAAGATACAGTTGGTCCAAAATATTGGTCAGGCGGCCGTCCCCTCCGCCCCCCCCTGTTCCTCCCCCCCTGAGACAGTTACCAGGGGTACTTCAATGATTGACACGTATCACTAAAACTGTGGTTTTTATGACCATCGTGTTTGTGGCAGTTGTCTGGTTGGCATGTTGGATGTTTAGTGCCAGTTTGGATTTTAAACTTCTCTCCTTATTGTTACATAACAAACCTTCCATGTAATATCTTGCTGTTAAGCGTTGTCCTTAATTTTTTCTTGCTGCTGATGAAAATATATTTGCAGGACACCCTTTGCATTTCTTTTTTAACTCGTTGAAATGAGGGAGAAGGGATCAAGAACAACATGGTTTATAATTCGTAGTGGTGTGTAATACCCGGTACATATTCACATTTCAGTTCTTCATGCAAAAAAAATTCATAAAAGCTTTAGGTTAGTGCATAAAGTTTGAAATTTTTAAAAATTTCAAACCACAAGGTTTTCTATGACAAAGAATTTGAAAATTAGCTGTATTGCTATAAAAAAGAGTTCATTACGATTACATTATATTTCTGACACACGAGTTTTTAATTAATAATTGGAATTTTGTCATTGGTCTCCCGGGGACCTGCAGAGCCCAGCACTGCATCTGCCTTGCCATATCACATATCCACCACTGAAATTCCTTGGAGGAAAGCCCTATCCTCCCTACAGTTCTCCATTTTTGCTCTCACATCCTAACAGCCAAACACCCCCGAAATTTCTATCCCAAGGAGGACAAAATGGTTAGCATGTCCGATGTTTGCAGCTTCTAACATTCGGCTTTGTTAGCGGTTCATCGGACAGAAGATCACAATATGAGGGGGCAAAAGTGTCTGTGCAGGAAGCATCCCAGACCAGAACCTTCCCTGACTTCAATGGCATCACAGTCACTCTATAATGGTTGTTTGCCATCATCACGCTACAAGCTATATGGTTCCATATGTGAGCCCATTTTGGCAGAACCAGGTGACCCTTTGATAACTATTGACAACAGCATGTCTTGAGTGGTGACCCTGACTCTTTCCTGCAGTATAGCCCTACTTGTCTACTGGAGTTTCATCTGGTGGCACTAGTCGTAAGTGAGAACTGCAAAGAGGCACTCCAAGACAGAGTGCTGTGGCTACTCTTGCAATTTCACATCAGTAAGTTATGAAGCCAGGCTCTAACTTTCATCTTTGTTGCAACTCTAATTGGTGCACATGCATAGGAGCTCCTTCCAACAATTCGCCTAAACGAGACTTAGCATGAGGAGTATCCAATGACTTCTGCAGAAAAGATGTCTCATCAGATGAGGAAGTTCGTCCATGTCTTCGTGCCACACACATGACCATAACACAAAGAAAGAATACTCACAATCAGTCATCCTACTGGGTGAAATCTGGGGGGGGGAAGGTCAACAGAATCTGAAGCCAGGAAAGCGGATAGGACGAACATAGTAGCAACTCTAATCCCAAGACCCGCATACTTCACTAACAAAGAGGACTTTTGCCACACTAAACTATTCACCACTGCATTGACATTTGTGATGCTGCTGAGGATGGAACAATGGATTGCATCAAATCCTGCAAGTTTCAATGGCGGGAAAAAATAGGGAGAGGTGTGTAAAAGTTATGAGAAGTTTGTGTGAGCATCATTAAAATAGAGATGTCCTAGCAGATCTCCTAAAAGCTTTATTTTAGAGTCAATAGCTCCCTAAATTCCCTATTGAAAGCTTTATTTTAGGAATTTAGGAAAAATAGGGAGAGGTGTGTAAAAGTTATGAGAAGTTAGGGTGAGCATCATTAAAATAGAGATGTCCTAGTATATCTCGTAAAAGCTTTATTTTAGAGTCAATAGCTCCCTAAATTCCCTTCCAGCTAACTATGGGAAAGCCCTATTCAATCCATTATTCCTGGAGCATATTTTTGGAAATATCGAGAGAATACAATTTCAAGTTGTTTATTGAGAAGGTTATTTACATTAAAGTTTTTTTCAACACACAAAACAATGTCAGATGAGTGGTGAAGTAGCCACTGTACCAATTCGGAGGTTGACTTTCATGATTCTTCCCCCATCCTTGTTCATTTCTGTTGAGCTATCAGCAGTAGCCATATTCTTATAGGGATACATAATGCAAGAAATAGAAATACATGAAACTTATCTATGTTTGTCTTGAATTTGGTCATGGTGAAGCTGTATGGCAAATTTTGCTATGTGGATGGCTTGTTGTATGCAATGTGGCATTCACAAATCACTGCCTGTGTTAATGCAAGCACATCTAACTGCTGGGCTGGTGGTTATGGAAGGACTGAGCCTGCTCGCCTTTTCACAAGACCCTGCTTCTTCCCAGCTGTTGTAGTACTGCTATATAGTACCTCTACTTCAGCCAGTGCTAGAATTGTGGTACACGACCAAGAACACTATGTTTCTGCGCACTCAAAAGTGCTCTCTCCTTTCCTTGAGATAAATCAGGCAACCGCTGCCTTGCAATGAATTCTGCGAAGAACTAGCAACAAACTCATAAGTAATCTCAGCACGAACAACACTTACAGATCCTATTCCTCAACTGTAGTTTGAATGACGATGAATGAATCTTGCAAGCTTTCCATGTTTACGTGGTATTATGTGATACCTAGTTAGCTAAAGTAGGAATCAAACTGTTCTTATGAAAACAGCAATCACACAATTCTCAGAAGGGGTGGGCTGCAATGTTTAATCCCTGAGCTGTCACTGATGTTTCATTTGGCTTCTCATTAGTTGATCGCGATGTACAATCATCATCTTTGCACCTCCAATTAACCAAATATGATAATTAACAGGCTTCTTCCTATCAATCACAGTATAAGGTCCTCTCCATAACGAAGCCAATTTCTTGGACCTACCATTTTTAACATTTGGTATAAACAAGTAGACAAGATCACCAACTTCAAATTCTTTTCCAGTCACGTTCCTTCCTGTGGTTCTTTGATTGAACCTGCCTCAGCACACCAATAGCATGACCAGAGGCATCGGTAGTGAATATGAAAGGAGTATCAAAACTTGGAAATGCTAAAATTGGAGGGATGGTTAAATGTTCAAATGCTGCTTGGCAGGAAGAGCACCACTTAAATCCATTAATATTCCTCTTCATTAGCTTATGGAGAGGCTCAGCTATGTGGGCATAATCTAGTATGAAACAGTGACAGTAATTAGACAAGCCCAAAAGTTTCGTCGCTGTTGTGGTAGGAGCCAGTTAATTAAGAACAACTTCGAGTTTTGAAGTATTTGGTCCGCTATAATAAACCAACTTTCGGATGAGCAAAGCAGAGTTACTTAGCTTTGTTAGCACATTACACAGTCGAACCAAATGCATATCAAAGGTTGGGCTATAGATAATAATAATAATCATCTAGCGATATTGGTCAGACCTAATAATAAACATTCTATTAACCTCTAAAATGTGGCAGGTGTGTTTGTAAGCATAGTGTTAAACTCATAATTTCATTAGTAGTGAATGCTATCTTCTCCTTGATGCTAAGTCTACGGTGCTAAAATAAGTGAACCCTATAGTCAATCAATAGGTGCATCAATTCATGGTAAAGGGTTTGCTTCCTTATTGGTAGCATTGGCAAATTAATGCAAAACCTCCAAGCCCATCCCTTTTACAATTGGAAAGGACCAGGACTGTTGCTGGACGTATCACCACTTGTTTCAGCATTCTTTCAACTTTCTTCTGAATATCTGTCTTTAATGACACTGGTAGATGACAGAGTTGTTGCCTGATTGGTAGTCCATTTGTGACAACTGAATGTTTAGTAACCTCTGTTTGTCCAAGTGGTGTATCAGGTCACGGAAATAGTTCATGAAATTCGGTGAAAAGGAGATGAACATCATGCCTCTGACTTTCAAATGGGATTTGGAGCTGATCACGTCTCAGGTCACTGCTGACGGTTACATCCTGATGCATTGGTTCGTTGATCATCATGATTTCTTGCCGAGGCAAAAATGATGATATTCGTGCCCTTGTGGAACATCATTGGCTCTAGTCTTGTGTTCATAACTTATAGTCTGACATCACACATCTATTAATTATATCAACACCTCTTTGTCAAAGCACACATCACTAAGTGTTCCTTTGAGCAGTTGTATTGAATGGCCTGGGACACATATGGTTTTCGTAACCCAGATGGTTCCAATAGCACCAATCTCATCAGAGATCTCGTTGGTAATGATCAGGGTAGTTGACACAGCATCTTGTCCTAGACGTAGGTTTTGATTGTTGCAATCATTATCTTGTACTAGGAAAGCAACACCTAATAGGCAATCCACAGTTAATTCATCACAGTTGTAAACTTGTGTGTACAGCTTTAAATTTTCCCACAGCAATTGGTCCCAGAATCCGAAGGCTGGCCATTGGCTCTCACTATAGAAGCAGCTGCACTATGGTGTATTTTATCACGATAAGATTCTGGTAATGTAGCACATTTGACAACTGCAACAGCTGCACCCGAGTCCAATAGGAATGTGTGCATGTGACCTTTTACTTGTAATCATGTTAATGCTAGGGGTGTTTGGTGATCTTGAGAGGTTATTCCCTTTTGCCGGCATGGGTCACTGTTGGTACCAGCAAGTTGTAGTTGAAACGACACCAATATTGCAAGTGACTTTGTTCTCTACATCTGTAACACATATGAGTGTCACATCTATGAAGTCCACTGTTTCCACCACTTTACGTGTTGGTCTGAAATTGGCTGTAATCGTTCGGGAAATTGGAGACACGAACTTGTTATGCTAGCCAGGAAGAAGGGTGGCAGTTTCAGATTCTGCGTGGACTACCGTAAGCTGAATGAGGTCACACACAAAGATGCATATCCTTTGCCACGGATAGATGACACCCTACACACATTAGCTAGGTCTCAGTGGTTTTTGACCCTCGATCTACTAAGCGGTTACTGGCAGGTAGAAGTTGCAAACAAGGATAGGCCCAAGACTGCATTCTGTACCACTGAGGGCCTGTTCGAGTTCAAGATTATGCCATTCGGGTTGTGCAGTGCTCCAGCTACCTTCCAAAGGCTGATGGGTTTGGTCTTAGCAGGCTTACAGTGGTCACACTGCCTGGTATACTGATTATGTGATTATCACAGGAAGGACCTTTGAAGTGCATTTGTTACACCTCCAGCAAGTATTTGATCAGCTTTTGCAGGTAGGCCTGACGTTACAACCAAAGAAGTGCCAATTCCTCAAGCAGGAATTACAATCCTTTGGATATGTAGTTTCCAAGATGGTATTTCTCCTGATTCAAACAAGATTAAGAAGATTGTGTCCTGGCCTCTTCCCACCTGTACCAAGGAGGTAAACGATTTCTGGGACTAGCTAGTTATTATCGACAATTTATACAAGACTTCTCCAAGCTTGCACAACCCACCAACTGACGGAACAGAACCACACCTTCAAATGGACATCCGAGTGTCAACTAGCTTTCCAACAGCTCAAGGAATGCCTCTGTTCTCCACCAATCCTGTGCTATCCAGACTACTCCAAGCCTTTCCTTCTCAATACAGATGCCTGTTCTGTCTCAGCTTGATGATGATGGAAATTAGCCTGTAATTGCTTATGCCAGCCGACTCCTGACCAAACCAGAGCGTAGATACTGGGTGACATGAAGAGAACTCTTAGCAGTGGTGATGTTCACTAACCACCTTTCCTAACTGGCTGCAGATTTACTCTACGAACTGACCATGGTTCTCTCACTTGGCTTCAAAATTTCAAAGATCCAGAAGGCCAAATGGCTCAATGGTTGGAGAAACTCTAAGAGTATGATTTCAATATCATCCATCGTTAAGGCAGGAAACATACAAATGTAAACTCACTCTCTCGACTGGATCAGCCCTGCAAACAATGTGGTCATGACAACCACATAGAACAGCAAGAATAAGCAGTGGCCTTAGTCTCGTTAGAATCTGGAGAGGACCTTACTCAGCTACAGCTGGATGACCCAATTATCAGTCCATAAAGACCAAAATCAAGAGACAGAAGCCCACAGGGAATGACATCAAACAACTCAGCAGGTCTACATGACAACTCTTCCAAATATGGGACCAGCTCTCCATAAGAGGTCGAAAGTTACATCGCCACTTTCTGAATACACAGAATCACACATCACACCTGCAATTGGTGATTCCTCATTGCAAACAGGAGGAACTGCTCAGGGAAATGCATGAAGGCTCCATTGGGGGTCACCTAGGAGAAGACAAGACATTGGCTGTGAGAGAGCAACTCTATTGGCCAGGTTATCATGATCAAGTGAGCAACTATTGCAAGACATGCGTCAAATATGCACAGCGGAAAACACCCCCTCTGAAAAGTAAACCCCCACTGCAGAGCATAAAAGTTGGCTCATGCATGCAACTCGTTGCGGTTGATCTCCATGGACCACTTCCAGAGTCCAGGGATGGTAACCGCTACATTCTAGTTGTTGTTGACCACTTTACTCGGTGGGCTGAAGTCTTTTTACGGTTCTCACCCCCCGAACGGCTCTACTCTGACCAGGGCAAACAATTCAAGTCTGAGCTCCTTTCTGAAGTCTGTAAACTTTTGGGAATTGCCAATACATGAGCCACTCCTTACCACCCTCAATCCAATGGACTCATTGAGAGACTCAACCTGACTCTACTCAATATGTTGCTACAGACTATCCATTCAACTGGCAAGATTCACCTTCGGCCATTATGTATGGCTTACAACAGTAGAGTACACCCCTGGCCACGCTCCCTTTTCTCTGATGGACATCAAGAAGGATGCCTATTGATATGGCTTTTGGTCCACCACCTGCAACCACTTAAAAGTCATCCACCTCCGACTTTGCTAACCAACTCTGAAAGTGACTCAAGGATTCTTAACAGAGAGTACGGAAGAACCTTGGACATGCACTTGATCATCAAAAAGACCTTTACGACAAGAAAATTCATGGTGATTCCTTTAAGGCTGGTGATCTCGTGTGGCTCCACTCAACGGTCCCACCCAGAGGTTGTCATCGGAAATTTCACCGGCCATGCACTGGACCATACCAGATCATCAAGAAGCTGGCTGACACTGTTTATTGCATCCAGGATACAAGCTCTCGTCATCGTCAGTGGTTCATTTTAATCACCTCGAGCGCTCATTCGCCTCCCCCCCTCAAACTCATACCCAATCTTCATCTTCACGGCCATCCAAGAACCACCCGTTACCTCCTGGGACACATCTGGAGATTCCACCCGATGACAATGTTCCTTCCCTACCTGTGGCCCCACGTTAACCCCATCGGATAAATAACCCTCCACAACGTCTCCTATCACCCCACGACTACTAAATCTGGGACAGATTTCTTGTTAGAGGAGAGCTGTGTAGTCGAGGTATCAAGAACACTCTACAACCACAAACTGGATTAATAACAATAAGAATATTCTAGAACATTTAGGTCATGCAATTAACACTGAACTTTCGAGGTCATTTCAAACCTTGAACCTGGTTGACATGAAGTAGGAAACAGGTTTTTCTTTGAGCCCACCTTACTAACCAGGCGGGCACCAATGGTTTATTTTCCTTGACTGTAAAGTTGATGTAGTAATCAAGTAGTTTTCCCTGAAGTGAAGTAGGAATTTCAAGGAATTGTTTTGTGGTGTCCCACTCTTTAGCCGCAGCTACCAAGGAAAATCTCATCCATCCATGGTTCAAACTCTCACTTTCTGCAGTGATTTCTGGTAAAGGTATGTCCATTCTAGCATCCATTGACATACCCCTTCTGGCACCAAATGATACCTAGTGAGCTATAGTAGGAACCTAAAATTTTCTTATGAGAACAGCAAGCACACAATTCTCAGAAGGGGTGATCTCTGAACCCATGATAGTGACCACAATCATACTGCCAAATATGGGCCTGCTGGGAAGATGATACAATAACACATAAAGATGGTGATACATAATTACATTGTTTACATTTGCACGTGCAGTGACTTAGAAGAGCGATATTCATTTTTGAAATTTGAGAATTTAGGGAGGAGTAATCCATTTTTGCCCCGACCCCCAATTTTTTTACATTTATTGGTCATATTGAAGGCTCCTTGCAAAGTTATGCACATTTTGTCCATGCATTTGTTTTACATTGACTAACTGCAATGGTGGAGAAGAACCAGCTAATGAGTTGGTTCAAGTTTGTGTGCATGATAACTTGGTCATGCATGCTCTGTCCTGTAAAAATACTTTTTTTTGCTTTTATCGAGCTACTAAAAAATTCTTCGAATGTAACCCTGGAAAGTTGGTAGACCTGGGTGACCTCTTTAAAAAAATATACTACCTTTCCTAAATTCAAAATGAATGTCCATGTATATGTTCCATCCAATAAATGAATCTGCCCAATCTATAGATTGTGCAGCACTTCATAGATTGTGCTGCACAATCTATGAATGCACATCTATTGCCTGCCACTTCAAACATGATAGCATATTAACACCCTTTGCAACAGAAAAAGTGATGATAGCAACTGAGAGTGTAATGATGTAGAAAAAAGTATACTGAGCACATAGACTTAGCAAATAAAGAACTAAGTGACATGGCAAGTGTAGCTAGAGCAAAAAAAGATATTTGAAGAATATTGCTCTGTCAAAAAAGATATAATGCATAGTTGGTAATACCCACGAACACTCGCACAACTGTTATAGTCCCCAAATGTAGAGAAACTTACCTCACAAATAGCCTTCTTCTCTTTTCGTGGGAGTAGCGTGGGCTTTGTAAATTCCTGTCGACTATCCAATATTGTGTGCGTGGGTTTGGATATTTGGCTTGCACTCTCGCTCAGTATAACTAGTCGATAATAAGTCTGGTTGATATGTTCCATCCAATCTATGAATCTGTTGCAAAGGGTGTTAATATGCTACCATGTTTTGAAGTGTATTGATTGGCAGGCAATAGATTGGTTGTGCAGCACATTGGGCAGATTTATAGATTGGATGGAACATACACAAAGTGGTATTACAATTGTAAGTACATGTAGTTAGGTTCTGCAATATGCAAAGTGACCATGGTTTCTCCACAATCCTATTAGGAAGTAGCTATACCAAAAACTATATTTGGAAGGCTCCTTTGGAAGGCTCTTTTGAATGAGCACCTTTTTAACACTGAAATCAACTCCATATTATAAGGAACCCCCAAAAACATGAGCGACTTTAAAAGTGTCCCTCAAAATGATTATTCTACGCATAAAGGAGGTAAGCTTAAAACTGCACTAACATAATTTTGGTGCTTAAGCATAGAGTTGCTCCACCTCAGAAAGGCTGGTAGCTAGCCAGCTAGGTATAATATTTATGGCAACAACCCTAAGACAATTAAAATACTGGATTCTTCAATTTAAAAAAAATTAAGGTTGTTGTTATTGTTGTTGGGAGCCTCCGTACAACTCAAGAAATATATTTTCCTATAGGATTTCAATGGTCCATAAACTTTATAAAGTGTAACAGAATCATCCTTTAATGTAAGTCTGTTTATTATTATTATTATTAAATTCGTACAAAATGAATCCAAGTCTTCTGTTCAACCACACTTGATGATGATCAACTCATCTCCACTAGACACAGAGTACTGGATGTCAGTAATCGTGAACTATTTAGAAATACTAGTACCAAACTGCAATCAGGTTAGTGAAGTCTCAGGTTTATATTTGGGGAAGCACTTGCTGCAGAGGTTACAGAGTCAAACTTGAGATTAATCCACAATGGAGCCAACGGAGATGGCCTTCCTATATACATATGAAGCATCCCACTGAGAATATTTTAGCATTGTGTCCAACATGAAAGAAACAAGTGCACCATATCATCACAATACCATTGTTATATTTCAGCATAATTATTGTGCCCAGACTACATGATCCTGTTGTTGTTTTTTGTTAAATTTGATATTCCCTTGTTGTTTTATGAAGGGTATACATCTAAACTTCCTTCTCTCTATATAAAAATAATATACCTGTTGATGTTGGGACTATTGTGACAATAACAGTCTTAACTTCATCCTGCAATGACATGTGTACAATATTTTAAAAGTTAGAAAAGGAAGCTAATATACCCTTTCTGACAAGCTATCTAAAACAAACTTAAAGAACAGATTATACAAGCTGCTATAATAATAGTTGGCCACGTTCATTACTATATCACTATTAAATGCTGTCATAAACTCCTTCAGGAGTTTTGGTTGTAGACAAAAGTTCCTGGTAGATGTGCTCAGTGACTTTTCCATTTTCTAAACAATCCACTGGTCTATGGAAATTAAAGCCACTCATAAAAATATTACCTAACTTGCATTGGACAACTTCATGAATACTGTCTTCTTTAGTCTCCTGGCAGCTGTGATGATGACATAATGATTATACACATGCAGTAGCCATACATAAGTTCTTACCTGTCTCTTACTTTGGATTTCCTTCCATGTAAGCATGCTACTAATACCAGTGTTAGGATGATACACAAAATAGCAGTTGAGAAGAAAACAACAACTGCAGTGATAGCAACTGTAATAATACAGGGGAAGATCATTACCACTTTAAACATGAACTAGACTGCTGTTATTGCAATAGCATAATAATTATAAGACCACAATTAGTGTTTCCACATTCCTGGGCTGCTATAAAGTGGTTGCTTAGGGATACATTTTTACACAAATCAGGAAGTTAATAAAGTCCTGTGACCCTTTATAAAAAAATTGTGTGTGTATATGATCCTTTGCAGTTTATAGTTGACCTTGATGTGGATTGTAACTCTTGAAGAGGATGGCAGATGATCATAGTAAATCTGGAGATTGTCACACCCACATGTCATATCTACATTGCATCACGTTTATGGCCAAGTCTTGTTGGAGATGTTTCTGTACATTACTACCAATGATGGGAAATGGATAATACACGCAGTTATGCTGCTTCTTGAGCAGTGACTGACCCCAGGAAGAAACATGCCCCAGAATAATCAGCAAGATGACACAATTTTCATGGTTTTAAAGATTCTATGAGCACATCATATATATATATTGATAACTTTTGGTCTGCCTTTTCCCACTCCTTTGTTTATTTATATAGCTAGCACATATATCAGCATCCCTACTAACTTACTATTACTAACAACTTTACTTACAACAACTGTAGCATTATGGTCTTGGAAGTGTGTATGATTACATACACTCTCTCCTAGCACATCCCTCTCTCGTTAATCTATCTAGATCTATGTAGATCTGCAGGTACTGTGGCTCAGCTTTCGTATTTTCTCCTGGCATTTCCATTTTGTATCAGCCTGTCTTGATGTTGTGTATGCTGCTCAGGGCTTTCTTCTCTCTCCTTCTTGTCAAAGTTAAGGAGCTTCCTCACTCTTAAAATCTAGGTGCTTCTTTTTTCTTGCTTTCGATGCTTGTTGTGTCTGAATGTAAAAAAAGTTGGCATGTGCTATCAGGCTTTGTTAGAGTGTGAGACCGGCTCTTGATGAGTGCTTAACAATAAGGATTTCTGAGTGGGGTGGGGGGTGGGGTGGGAATGTGTGCCATCTATTTGGTTTAATGATAGAGGGCCATAAAGACGTAGGATACTTCTTGACAACACAGATTACGTACATAATCAGTGCAGAGGTTTTCAACTACAGTACAAAAGTAAATTAAAAAAACACAACTTGAACTGATCTTATAAACACCTATGTAGTTTGGCAATATTGACTTGATCTTGCTACAACTAGTAATTTTAGTTCCTCACCTAGGAAATTACATGTACATGTAGTAGGAGGATGAGTAGCGAGAATAACATCTAGTACTGACATGGCTGTCAGTGAGGACCTCTCTCCACCAATAATTTCTTCATCCACTTCATACTGTGCCATCACCTGAAACTGGTACTGTGCACCAGTGATCAGGCCATTAATATCGATGGATCTCTCAGTCCCGGGTACTACTCTGACAGACTCTGTTGCTTGTTTCTCTGTCTGACTGTATAATACCAAGTAGATGATTTCACCTAATAGTAGTTTATCCCAGGAAACTCTGACAGAAGTGTTGGTCAGAACTGTAACTACCACATTCTCAACCATTGCTGTAATATAGACAAGAGAGAACAGACTGTGTACATTGTCAATGAACCTGGTAGATCTAAGAAGCTCTAGTGTATTGTAATATTGTTATATTACAGACAGTGAAGCCAATTTGTCTTTTTGATTTCCTAGTTCAGTGCCACTTCATTCATTAAATTCAGTGGAACAGAAACAATTATGTACAAGATTCCTTTCTAATCCTAGAAGTTAGGTACCATATTTCATCAAAAAGATAATGATGTTGCCATATTTATCAGTCCATTTAACTGTGTTAATGTAATAATTCATGAGTGATATTCTACAATCATGTGTTGTTCCTATTTTGCAAAACCAAGTCAAATGTGCACAATGCACTTCTTTGAATAAAATCGGTCAGATGAAAATAATCATACATGTTTTAATTATTGATGTAGCTGGCATTGCTTTATCTTCCATTCCAGTGTAGGATATCTGGTAATGCTAATATGTTCTGGTGTAATGTTATTGGCTCTAGCTGATGTCAACAGAATGAAGCATCAAAATGGGTGTGACAATGTAACTTAAGTCATAATTCGATACTCTAGAACATAGACTTGTGCATGGTTGTTCTGTTTGGACTGTGAAGATGACCATACCAGGGAGCAAAAGGCCTTATTATAATATTATAGTGCCTTTATATTGTAGAGCTGCAGCGCATGTTCTAAAGGATGCATGCACCTGCATAAGCCACAAGTGTAGAGATTAAAGGGCAATCACTTCCTATACACCTAAACCCCCCCACACCTATGCCACCACCACCACCATAAAGAGGGTAAAGTGTGAAGGTGATAATTATTCAGGGTCATTCTCTATCCAATTATTGATCTTCATAACTATACCAATCATTAATACACTCACGGGGTTCACTGAGAGTAGTAAAGATATTGCCAAACTTTGTAGGTGGTCCAATTCCTATCCGAGTGTGAGCAGTGATTATGATGTTGGAGATGTTGGTCTGTGGTTCCAAGTTGGATAAGGTGTAGGTTTGTGGGTTAGAGTTTGCGCTCACACTATCAGTGCGATAGCAGATGTCATCCACTCTGTAAGTGATATCATAGCTAGTAAGAACTCCATTAGGCATTTGGGGGGCACTCCATGTTAGCTCCATGCTGTAGAACTTGGCGTCGGCCTTCAAGTGACCTGACACCAGACCTGGCACTGCGTAATGGTTTAATAATTAAAAAAATACTTATACAAATTTGAAGTTCTTACCATCCTCATCAGTTCTTATTGGGCCAATGAAAGAAGTGTATGGTCCAGTGCCATCCATGTTGATTCCAGCGACTTGGAACCTGTACTCCATGAAGGGCAAAAGTTCACCAATAGAGTATCTGGTGGTGTCTGAATTCTCGATGGTCAGTTCCCCACCTACTCGCCCATACTGTATGACAAAACCGGTTATATATCCATTACGGTGTATGCATTCTACATTCTCCCATGTCAGTGCGATACTTGTGGAAGTTATGGAGGTAGTTGTCAAGTAATGAGGAGGAGAATCTGGAGCTATATAAAAATAAAATAACCAATCAAATGAGCTTTATATTGCCAGGGTACTTAGCCAACCTGCTGTTAGTGTTATGATATCCAATGCACTCTCCGTTGACCTTGTTAGATCAAATAAACTATGCCTCACAGCAACATTAATCGAGTAAACACTGAACTCTTCCAGACTCTCAAAGAGCACTGACTCAGAGGAGGTGGTCATATTCATAGTCCCTGTAACATTCTGACATGCTGGCTGTGCATTGAGTTTTCTAGTGAGGATCACTGTGTACTGGTCTGCTGGTAGGCTGTTGATAGGCTGGGTCAAAAATATGGTGGCTGATGTGGCTGTTACTGATGATGTGATAAATGGAGTCAGTAAATCTAGTGGGGAAACCAATAAAAAATGCTTAATGCAAAATATATATAAATATTTCCTCACCTTGAATGGTGATAGATTGTGGGCCCAGCATTCCACTATTAAAATGCAGCGAGCATGATATCACACTGATAGTAATTGTATCACCAACTGAAACTGATTGCAAGGTGAAAGGAGAATTTGATACTCTTCTTCCAGTAGAAATGTCTGTAATAGTTGTGATCCAATATCCCTGAGTAGGAGGATTGGGTGGAGAAGTCCAGCTTATTTTTATACTAACCTTCCCATTTTGACCGAGCACAAGATTAGAAGGCATGTCAGCAGCTGTATGAAGACATAGCAGGAAAAAATCAAATTAATTTTGAGTGTGTGTAATTTGTTAAGACTATGTATGTCTATAAAAACATCATAGTATTATGCCAATATTGATCTTCAGAAAAGTGTGAATGCGAGAAATAGTAACAATGGGTAAACCTATGCATTATAAACTTGAGCTGATAAGCATAGTGGATCAACACAGTAATGTTGTCAGATTGCAGTGTTGAAGGGGACATAAGAGTTACATACTTTTTAGCGTTTGATAATTATCCACTTTCAGGAAAACACACCTACATAGAACTGGACTAAGTGTGCTTTTCACGAGTACAAGTTGACTACATACTTTATCAAGGTATATTCCCAATCAAGGACTTAATTGGCTGCACCAATCAAGTGGTCATCTTTCTAAAATAAAACATGATCAGAAGCACTTTAATTACAGGGGGACCTTAAACATATAACACACTCCCTCATTAGCCACGTTAAAATTTTTTTTTAATGACAGGGTGACCAGAGTTTACAGAGTGAGATTGGGTAGTGAACAAAATGCAATGTTGTGTAACCAGCACTTTAACAAACACTTGGTGCTGGACTGCAAGGGAATTGTAATAAAAGGTCTACCATCAGAAGAGGAGCTGTTTGAAATAGCTCTGTGCAAACTCAAACCGTAATATGGTACTCTCTGACGTTCTGCTTGCTCAAAGTTCCTTGCGTTTAGTCAGATGATGGTCATTTGCGCACACATAGAAAAAGAAAGTCTACTCCAAACATCTTTTGCTCTGACCAGAATTTTGATGTAGCATTTTGTCACAAATATGATGGATTTGTGAGATGGCATGTGCATTTATATTGTTACGATGATCTAATGAAAAGTGAAATGCTTGTAAATCAGCATGCTCAATGATGCATACTAGATAAGGACATTGTGGTGAAAATCTGGACATGAGGGAATTTTTAAGATTAGATATCGCCACCGAGTAGGCTACCTATATTTCCTAAGAGTGCATAATTAGCAAATGCATTCGTATTTGGCTTCTAGGAAGCAATGTGAACCATGAAGCTTGCTACATCATATTGGCCTCTGGTAATATTCACCTCGAGCACTTCATTACTAATATGTTCCTGCTAACATTAGGAGCAACTTATAGCATTCAAGTCTGTTGTAAGTGTATCCTTGAGGCATCTTGAACTGAGGTTTACTATTATTACCAAGTCTTAAGAAATTCCACTTTAGTGCTTACTCAAGATCAGAAATCCTGCTAATTATTCCCCTTTGTTGCAGTTGGTTTAGTGAGGAATACTGAATGAGCGAAGAGAGAGCTTGGTGTCACAAATTTTACCCCATACTATGCATGAAACAAGGCAGGTATTCATATAATAACTGTTTATCTGATCATATAATTTCACTTTTAATCTACCTCAATGTTCCCAGAAAAAGTTCAGAGACATGACATCTTTATGGAATTTAGCAGCTCTTCAATAGCTGAAAGGCATTGAACACTCTCACTCCAGCAGGCTGGGCCAATTTAGGAAATCATATTCCATCCACCCAGGTATATGTGGTTTGTGGTCGTGCTGACTTTGTGCAAAGCATAAACCCATCAGCTACAGTTGACAGTCATCAGTTGCTTTGTTGTCCAGTTAGTTCTGAATACCTTGTGTGTAACTGAACTATGGGGAAAAGTGAAGTTAATCTCACTAAGCACAGAGTGCATACATTCTATCAATGTATTTTGGTTTAGTAAAGATGATTCATGACTGCTCGCATGATGCAGTGAACCACACGTCTTTAATATAATCTGCCAATATGAAACGTACTTCACAAAAACTTTAAGATAATGCTATTCTCTTCAAGATGCACTGTCAGAGTTCAGGGTTGCCATAAATTTAGAATACTGGCTCGCAAAGCCTGATGATAGCATTGTTTCCATTGCAGGCATTACTGACCTAATCACTAGGGAATTATGTTTCGAATACATCAGGTTGTTTCACATTTCTCTGCTCTGCTGCTTACTTTATTTATACACAAGTCTTGAATACTACAACCTATCCTTCAGCTTCAAAATGATGGGACACTGCAGCTCGACTCGGAATGATTATTGTATTTGTGAATAGCTAAAAATGAAAATATGGCATTATGAAAATTTATTCTCATGCATAATTTTTCCCAAATTACAGTAATAGCACTGAAACAGACCTTCCACAGTGAACATGCCCATGATGTTGTTGACTGTACTTGTGTTATTGACAGTGTATGTGTACACTCCAGGAAGTCTGCCTGTCACGGTTAATCTGCTCTGGTAGATTCTTTGAGGACAAGGATAGTTATTACTTGTCAGTTCTGGGTCAGCAATGGTGTAGGAGATATTAGAGATGAGAGCAACACCATCTATTCTCCAAATGAAGGTGTTAGGTTCACCTCCTTGAGATATTCCATTCAGGTTAAATCGAAACTGTAAGAAGTCACTTGAGTCCGACAGATTTACCATGCTTGAAGTAATAACATCTAGGAACACATATAATTATAATATATGAATTGCAACTACAAATGTGTATATATAATAACCTTTATCATACCTCCTACTTGGCTCTCTAGGCAAAACAATTGACCACTGATTTTATCCGTGGTTTAAAAAAATAATAATAGCTACTATATTGTTTCCAAGAATAAACCGTCATATCATTAGAATGCAAATAGAAAGAGGTATAACAATCATCTCCATTGATGTAAGATAACTAAAGCTACACAGCTGTATGTCACCCAACTCAGTGAAAAAACTTGCAGCAAAGAAATAGTCTAAGGATATCTCCTTATGCAAGAGAAATGAAATTCACACCAATTCTCTGTAACCTGGGTGTTTGTGAAGCTTTGCTCCAAAGAACCAGAAACACTGGTAAAGTCCCAGGATATATCTCAATTGTGATTGTTAGCATGTTTTCATTTTGTTCGCACCCCTCTGTCCAACTTCAATTAAAGTTTTATGATGATTGGAAGTTTACTGGAAGCATGTTTATAATTTGCTTTGGGAATGATGTCCAAATTTGTTCCTGTAAGCACTTATGGCAGTTAACGAGGTATCTTTGTAATTTGCATGGAACGAGTCCTGCCAACTCACATTGTGAGGTATATGAATCTAACACTCCCGTCACTTGGCTAGATGTGTTATTCTTTTTAATGGTGATTCACAAGCTGGTACATCAAAACATGATTGTGAACCACCAGAATGTGTGTTCCAATAATATGATATGTGCAACATATATTTAATACAAGTTGATAGGATCCATAAATTACACTGATACCCTTCCAGTGAGGCTGGGAACAAAACACCCAATGTCAGTGGCCTGACCTTTTCTTTACGATCCATATGAGAAGGATAACTTAGTTATGATGTAGTGAACAAGGAAGTTTTGGTGCATTCACACATTGTTTTTGGACAAGTGATGAATTATTGCTGGCAGGAGAACAAAGTTATTTCCTATATGTATTAAATTATATGTTCCCTTAATTGTGCAGCTATAACAATCAAAACTGAACTGGTAACTCTGTAGTAGTTATTCCACTGACTGTGTAAGAGATAAAAGAAATGTTGACCATGACAAAGTAGATATATACACAGCTGTAAAATCTCTATAGTAATTAATCTACATGATTTTGTCTATCGGGTTGTGGTTTTCCATGTGTGTGCCAGTTCACGTGCTAAACATGTGTGCCAATAGCACCTGATGGATAGTTAGCTACTGGTATATAGCAGGCTCATGTGAGTCTCGGCATCTCATTATTCCTAAAGTATCTAGTAGAAACATCGAGAAAATTCCATTTGAAGTTGATTATTGAGAAGGTTATTGTAATTTTATTTTGTCAACTGAGATTTCATAGAGAGTTTATTTAAGGGAAACCTACGGTAGCAAATCCAGAAATTAGTGACATTCTACGAGAAGATTTTGCACCGGATGGCTCGGTGGAAGAATCACCACATCACGAGGTGTCGTGATGAGGAAATTTTACCAGCAAGTTTAAGGGTGAAGCCTCCCATTAAGACCAGAAGGGTACAGGATAGCAGAGAGAGCCAGCAAAGCATTCCTATCAGAGAGAAATTTGCAGTCCTACAGAAGACCAGTGCCTTAAAAGCTGAATGTGAGGATCTGGAAGACAAACTGGAACGAGCACTGGGAAATGACTATCTGTGGATTCAGACCTTTTGTAGGGGAGTAGTAGAGAAGACCCACAGCAAATCCAACCAGAATCATCCAAAGAAGCTGGAGACACCTTTGGAGAGAAGGAGATCGAGAGAATTGAATGATCAACTCCAAGACTTGAACAGATGGATGGTGAATCTGACAGAGAAAAACCTTTCTCCAACTCATTAAGTAGTGCTTCCTTTGCGTCTTAATTTGTCCCTGCTGCGGTGGAAGAGATATCCAGTAAGCTGGAGTATAACAAGGCACATGAGCTTCAAGGAAGGATATGTAGAATTTTGAAAAGAGTAAGAAAGCCAAAGGACAACCTGACGAATGAACAGAGAAAGGCCCTTGGAGAACTGAGGAAGATGGAAGAGCTCGTAATCTTAACAGCAGACAAGGGGAAGACAACAGTTCTGATGACAAAAGACAGTTACAGACAGGAATGCTGGAAACCAAAACATATGGAATACTGAAGAAGGATCCTACCTAAGCACAAGAAAGCAAGGTGAATCGTGTGTTAAAGAATATGGAGAAGACGGGTTCCCCTCAAGACAATTGTGTATTGTATACGTGCACTGCCATATCCACATTTGATATTACCTCTATCTGGAAATATAAGCACATATGTCAAGGATTCTGGTCAATTTATCAAGCATATTCAAGGTGAATATTTGGCATATGATGAGTGTCTTGTCAGTTTTGATGTTTCCTCTCTTTTTACCAATGTTCCCTCTGATGAGGCTGTGGAAGCTATTTTTGGAACATTGACAAAAGATGAGAGCTTGCATGAGAGAACTACATTAGGTGCTAACAGGATTTCTAAACTGTTGAAGTTGTGTCTAAAATCCACTTACTTCAGATTTCAAAAAAAATATTACGAACAGAAAGAGGATGCAGCAATGGGCTCTCCAGTATCTGCAGTAGTAGCCAACCTTTATATGGAGGAATTGGCACTCGCAACTGCCCCACTGAAAGGTTTTGTAAGAGATATGTGGATGATACCCTGTGCATTGTGAAGAAGGGAAGTGAGCAGGAGTTGTTGGACAGTCTGAACAACAACAGACCATCCATAAAGTTTACCATGGAGCTTGAAGTGAAAGGATCATTGCCCTTTCTGAATTGCCACCTACACAGGAATGAATAACTGCAACTCTTTACAGAAAACCCACGCACACCAACCGGTGCCTTGATTATAGATCACATCCCATGTAAGAAGAGGAGTGGTGAAGAGCTTGTATGATAGAGCCAGGAGAGTATTGACTGAGAAGGAGGACCTTCGGAATAAAGAACATCGTTTGAATAAGGTCTTTATAGAAAATGGTGATCCGCAAGCTCATCAATCTTTTATCTGCAGCTACATCTAAATGCAGAAAGGAACATAAGTACACCAGCAATGATGGGTGGATCCTATGGTAGTGATTCTTTATGCAGTTAGGGATGAGTGAAAATATCAGGAGAGTCTGCAGGAAGTTCTACATCAATGTCGTGTACAGATCAGAAAGAACTCTGAGGACACAGTGAAGGATGTTTTACCAGCTAATATGCACTCATGCATTCTGTACCGCATCCCTTGTAGCTATGGGAAATACTACATAGGAGCATCAGCAGACTGGAGACCAGAGTAATAGAGCATCAAGATGCCTGTAGAAAGTGTAATAAAGGTAAGTCTGCAATTGATGAACAATCATGGGATAATGGACATCCTATTTTGTGGGAGGAAGCCACCATCTTGGACCAGGCCAGAAGACAGAAAGAACTGTTAGTGAAGGAGGCATTGCACATTAGCCTAGCACAAAAGTGTGAGCGGTTGAATTGAGTCTGTTGAATGGACTTACCTAGGTGGTGCCCGGCCCGTGGTGTGGAGCCACTCTCAAGAGCCTTAACTTGAAGCCACGAACAAGATAACTAATCTTTTTTACCCTTCCCCCCCCCCCTCCGTTAGTTCATTCATTCATTCATTCCTTCATTCATTTATTTTTATTTATTTTTATTTATTATTATTACATAATTATATATAATATATATATTTTATTTTATTTTATTATCTATAATTTTTATTATTATTATATATATAGGTGTATAGGTACAATCTAAATGATGTTCATCAATCCCATTTGCTGTCCCATTGTCCCCAAAACAGAACTTGCATTTCCCCTCTGAATTGCGACTATTATTATTACTTATTATTTTTAATTGTTAATTTTATTTATTAGTGTATTTATTTATTTATTATTGTTTACTTTTTGGTTGTTTGTTTACTAGTTTGTTTGTTTTTGTTTATATTTTTATATATTTTTATTTCTTATTTATTTTTCATTTGTTTATTTATTTATTTATTTATTTTATTATTTTTAATTTTAGTTTTTATTATTATTATCATCATTAATTTAATCGTTAATATTTCTATTAATACATTATATATTATTTATTACAAAGAGCAAACATAACATACCAAGTTCATTAACACATAATTAACACAATCAATTACAAAAGTAATATAAATTAATACTTATTATTATTTTTATTATTATTATTTTTTTAATTTTATTTTTTATTTGTTTATTATAATAATATGGTTCACATGTTGGATGCCTGTGGTAGTGGAAATAGGAAACAGAGGAATCATGGACATGGAAGTGTCTTCTTGCATTCATGAAAAACCTAGTTTTTCATATGGAAATCTCAAGGTTTTTTCACACTTTCAATTTTTTTCACTACTGGTTTAGTACTTCAGAAAACAATTCAAGACACAAATGGAGTCTTGCATAGGTAATATAATCATTTAGGCAACTTATAAGCTGTCAATGTAAGAGATTAATTTTAGATTTGTGGTTTTTGCCATCTGTCATTTTAAAATCGAGATCAAACCAATAGAGATAACCAGTGTAATCCTACCTGTGTAGTTGTAGGTAGGCTCCATTATGCTCTCTTGGTCCACCCTGTAGATGTAAAGTCCAGAGATACCCACATTGCTGGTAGTCTCTATGTCTACAGTGGCTGCAGTCAAAGCTTCAGGGAACATGAAAGATTTATTCCCAGAGTTGAACCCAATGTTAGCCCCATTACTCCATTGGATGTTTCCATATGAGAATAGTACAAATGACAGATCTCCATCGGTAACCAGTACCACTTGAAAAGTGTTGGTCTAAAAATGAATAAAGACTTGCATTAACATTTAACTTTTAAAGGTGGATTAATATATAGCTATAGCTAAAGCGTGACAGTTATGATGAGAATATTGGGTTTCTAATACCTTGCACAGAATACTATTTGGTGCATCCAGTCTAACAATGTACCCACAAAATATGTTGTTGTATGGTTGCTTTCTTTTACTTATATATGTTTTGATTTGACAAATAAGCTTAACCCTCTCACTGGCATAAGCGACTTAAGTCGTGAAAACGGATTAACCGCGACGAAACAATTCATAAAAGATTAACCGTTCGCGGTATTAACTTCAAAAATTGTACGAATATGCCCAAAGCATGCCTCTAATATACCCCTGAATATCAGGAAAATACGGAATGAGGAAAGGGAAGTAAACGTGCCAGCAAACATCACTTCCGGTTAATTCCCGGTCTCGAAGAAGAAATGGCGACTTGCTTTAGAGTAGAGACGAAGCGTTAGACTTCCTATTTGAGGATGACTTCGGCCTGTCCGAGATTGACGTTAGTGAAGGAGAGGAAGAAAGTGCCTGTGCTTACCTGGGAAGTGGCAGAGTTGACGGTGATGCTATGGTAGCTATAACAGAAGCTGTTGGCATCGACCACGAAGCAAGTTTTCAAAGTATAGATCGCCCTACTCTGCCAAGCGAAGTTTCAGACGATAGCGATGGTCATGAAGACTTCCCCCAAGGTAAGAATAGATAAGAGTTGTATAGTAAAGCCTAGTAACTAGCATAATAATAAGAACTATTTCTCCTGGGAAGGTAGTTTCACTCATGGAGCTGGAGGAGGAGGATGAGGAAGCAGCAGATGAGAAGACAGGGTTGGAGGAGAGGTTATTATTATTTTACAAACAGTTGTTGTTGACCAAAAGTTGACCAGCTAACATTGCTGGTTTCATGTGTAATATGAAATTGAGATGATATAAACCCGATATAAACCATTTTATTTTACTTCCTGTCTCTTATAACAATATTCACATTTCTGTGGTTTGTTGCTAAGCAACTAAAATTTAACATAACGTCCCTTCATGCATCAGCTATCACATGATATATAATTGTTGGGTACTTGTCTTCATAAGATCCTCTATAAAAAAATTATGTGAAATTGTGTCAATTTTTGTAAAAAGTCCTCCGTAAATCTGCCAGTGAAAGGGTTAATAGTACATCTACTCACTTCTCAGTTCAAACAGATTCAGCTGTGAAAAACATGAGCTTGTTTGATAGCATCAGTAACCAACTTAACCTTCCAATGTTTTTTTCCTGTGTTTTTTCCCAATTGAGAAGGGAAAATAGCAGAGATAAATATATAGGGACAAAGGAGCATGATGCTAAGATAAAATAAATCAGCTATATTTGATTGACCTGTTAAAAAAGAAAGAAGACTCTACAATGGACCACTAAAAGATAAATCTTCAAAACATCATTAGTTAAAAGTAATAAGATATTGGAATTTTAAAAAGTAAAAGATCATCAGCCAGTTGTGGTTATCATTGAGACAATTTTGATTTCCCTTTCTTTTTTCACAGGTCAATGCATGTTTGTTTTTTACTTTAAAAAAGTTATTGTCTTTTGTTCCTCTCGCTCTCTCTTTTTTTCCTTCTGTTTGAGTTGTGGAGGACTACACCCAGTCAGAGTTCTGCAGAGTTCAACTCATATTGTTTGGGTCTCCAGGGCTTTTTCTAACTCTTGCAATACACATATCTGCACATGTTATATCTTGATGCTATTGTTGGCTACTCATATAGAATAAGCTACATCCTCCTTCCAGGACATGATAAGAGTTGCACAGGAGAACTCCACTAACAAAACAGAGATGTCTTGATAAAGAAGCTAGAGTCCTCTTTGCATATGGCAGACATTTTCCAGGGGTGAAACTCCACAAACCAAACAGCAGAACTGAGCACAGGATTTGTTGTAGCACATGCAATGTTTACTCAATACTAATTATTAACCACCATGTAAGTTAGCTTGACTTATCATAACCACTACTGCCAACTATAATGGTGATATTGAGTAGTCGTGGATGTGCATTGGAAAATTTGGAGCCTTCTTTTACTCATGTTTTTATGAATAAATTATTGTATGCACACAATGGGAGTGGAATACCAGATAAAGACAGGCAAGCATAGATATATATTTGAAGATCAATTTCAAGATTTTTTCACACTTTCAACAGTATTTTGTGCACTGCCAGTTTAGAAGGATTTGAGGCATACTTGGATTTGTATTGGAACTGATTTCAGCTGAACCACCAATTAGCTTATGTATGACCTTTGCTGTTTTAGGGGGTGTATTTTTGTCATCTACCATTTTCTTAAAGTGGGGAAACTAAAGTAGGGAGTGCCTCCACTCTCCCCAATAAATAGCTAGATAACTTTTTTAAATGTTTTGGGGGGTATTTTATGTTTTATTTGGTCTGCTGGTTTACTACTTTAGAGAAGGATTGAAGGATATCGGGAGTCTTTTTGGAGCCAATATTAGCCAAAACTACCACTAAGAAGCTGACAAAGTGAGTTTTAGCTTAGAGCTTTGTTCTCTGGGTTTTTTTTAATCAATAAAATTCAATAATCTTTGAAGATGAATTTTGCAGTTAAAATTGTAATCTGCTGGTTTACTACAACAAAGATTCAAGGTAAATGGAAAACATTTTGGAGCTAGTAGGAGCTAAAAAAACCCAATTTATGCAGATAATTAAGAAGCTGCCAATTTGAATTTTAGATGAGGCGAATTGTTATTTTGGGGGTTTCACAAACTAACCTGATCAGGCAGTTTAGATGCTGCAGTTTACATGTGCTTCTCCTGCTGTTTATTAATGTAAGTCAAGCAGAAAAAGAAACAGCTATTATTGTCCAATGAGAAGAAAGGAAACACAATGATTTAGCTTGAATCAATCCACCAAGGAAAGCTCCTCTAGTATTCTCTAATCCAAAAGTTAGTTGCATTAGGTGGAGAAAGTCTTGCCTAGTGATCTTTGAGGCCATATATGCACTGAGATGAATCAGAGATAGTTCAATTGGCAGATGTGTTATTTATGTGTTACGACATGCTAACTGTTCCTATAATGAGCTTTTGACTGTCCTCCTGACAGAGTGTCTAGCCAGGCCATAAATGGAAGTTACCCCAAGTCATAACCATACATCTATTTTAGTGGAGAGAAAGATGGCACACAACCATTCCCTCTTCATTGCTTACAAGATTAAGGCAATTACACGCTCCTATATCCTCAACCTTCTCAATGAATCGATTAAGTGAAATGATGTAACCAACTGGGAGAACAGTTGTTATATTGATAGCTCTATATGTGTGGCAATAGTTGTCAATGAATGTGTTCATCAAGTGTTCTATTTGAGTTCCTTGTGCTTTTCTAGGATATCTGCTAGCTACCTAATTCTATATTAAATATTTTGAATGACTCATTCACATAATCTGGCTTAACAGATGAAGAAAAAAGCTGGAACCATGAACTGTTTAATCTATAAAAAGTAAATTATACTCACAGCATTTGGAAGATTTGGTGGTATATTAAAGGGTGGCACTTGATGATATGTAGTCACAAACACTTGTGTAGACTCAAAGTTTGGTATGGAAAATGTAGATGATATTATTTGTTGGAGCTTTGAAGCTTGTTCACTTGCGTTGAATGTCCGGTAAGAAATATTTCCAAATAATCTGATGTCATTGTCAGCCCAATATGGAGCTATCAATACTGGTAAGACCTGATCAAAATTTTTAGGCTGAAAGTCCAGGTAAGGAGCACGGAATGTTAGGATTCCATTGGTGATAACCTGGGTTAGTTAAATATGCAAATTGAATAATATATGGTTAAAATCTTGTTATACTCAGGCGTTCATTATCAGATGTTGATTTTCCCAACAAACTGAAAGCTACATCATTCTGGATAAACTACATTATGCTCTGATCTATCCATAAATTGCAGATGATTGAAATGTAGAAATAATACAGAATGAAGATGATATTATCTACTGTGTATGAAAAAAAGTTAATTAATGACAATATGACTTAATGAAGATGAAATATTACTTTAATGATGAACAAAGATGAACATATATATCGCATGCGCTGGTGTACAAGCACAGTAGCAGCTCTAAATCTTCCTCCCTATTTCAGGGCTAGGATTAAACAATGTATGAGTCAATTTTCCTGGAACATAATATTCTCAAATGTCTGGAAGTAAGTATATTTGCTATACTGCAGTGTTTAGGCTCAAAGTTGTTATTTCTGTGATAAATCGTTGAATAGAAGAGGTGAAAGGGAGTGCAGAATACGTCAAAAGCTATTATGAAATGGAGACAGGACAAGATTGAGTTGAAACCTTTACCAAGCTTAGCCAGATCACATCGAGTTGAGGTCAGAGCCTACACTAGCTCTTTCCTGCCGGTAGTGGGTGCTATATTTAGTGTGAGACCTATGACTTTTTATAATGATGCTAATTTTGGAGCAGTGAGTGACCTATACTCCAGAAAATCTTGTACTATATTTTATTAGTGTGAATTTATTGGGCCGAGTTACAAATCAACACACCCATGTAAACAATTTTTTTATTAGGTTCCACAGCAAGAACTTGAGCTGTTAGGCTAAATATACTAGCTTGTCTAATGACAATAAATGTAAGTAACTAAGGCAGCATGCATGCTAGCATGTAGGCAAAATACAATGCTGATCTTTTAAGTGACATTTAGCTAGCATATAATATAACCGAATTGACAATTAGGTCATCATTATTTAGTACACCTATAACATATTGGTATTGGCAGAACCAATAGTATAGTAGGCAGAGAGGTCTTAGCAACAGAGCTTTACACTCTTGCATTCTGTGCACCATTTTAAACAATACAGTTTGACTATCTGTATAATATATATGTGTGTGTGTGTGTCTGTGTCGTTCCTCTGTCTGCCTGTCTCTCTGTCTGTCTGTCTGTGCCATTTATGCATGGCTATATTTTAGCTAGGAAGCTAAAATTTAGCAGGGACATGTAGTTTTACACTGGGATGGACATGGGCTATGTTGCCTTGGCTAACATTAAACCATCCTCAAAAATCAGTGTTGTGAATATTGGCCATTTCGTTTATGTGCATTTTGTGTTAGCAATTATAGCAGTACAGGGCAACATAATTACCAACAAGAAATCTATGCTAACTATGTTTTAGACCTCATCTAATACAAATACTTTGTTAGCGAGGCTGCTTCTCTATTAGAAAAACACCACAGTTGCTGAAATTGAGATATTTACAGAGGGCAACATCAAGTTCACTAGTATGGCTGCTTTGAGCCACACTCTTTGTTGGAATGGTGTCCATATGTCTGTCTATCTGTCCATCTGTCTCTCTGTCTAGCTCTGTCTGTCTATCTGTCCATCTCTCTCTGTCTAGCTCTGCCTGTCCATCTCTCTCTGTGTCTAGCTCTGTCTGTCTATCTGTCCATCTCTCTCTGTGTCTAGCTCTGTCTGTCCATCTGTCTCTCTGTCTAGCTCTGTCTGTCTATCTGTTCATCTCTCTGTGTGTCTAGCTCTATCTGTCCATCTCTCTCTGAGTCTAGCTCTATCTGTCTGTCTCTCCATCTCTCTCTCTGTCAACATCTGTCTCTCTGTCTAGCTCTGTCTGTCTATCTGTACATCTGTCTCTCTGTCCATCTGTCTCTCGGTCTAGCTCTGTCTGTCTATCTGTCCATCTGTCTCTCTGTCTAGCTCTGTCCGTCTATCTGTCCATCTCTCTCTGTCTACCTCTGTCTGTCCATCTGTCTCTCTGTCTAGCTCTGTCTGTCTATCTGTCCATCTCTCTCTGTGTCTAGCTCTGTCTGTCCATCTGTCTCTCTGTCTAGATCTGTCTGTCTGTCTGTCTGTATGTATGTCTCCTAGTGTCTTATATTTCTGGCGAAAAGAGCACAAAGTATCTGTTATGACCAACTGTTTGTTTAAACATGTGCAATTATAGGAGTCGGTAAGCGACCATTCGAAAGACTCCTTTTCTTTTGAATCTTAGCAAACAATAATGCAACTCAATAAAGACAGGTAAGGTATCGAAGTATCACGTGCGTATGCATGCTACAGTTACATGATGAGTTCAAAGTTTGCGAGGGAAAAGCCAAGTCGCTACAGGGCTCCCCCAGTGACGTAAGTCACGAAAGTATGCAGCTTGGCTGGGAGTCTGATCACCCGTCCTGCTCTACTCCTTCCCACGATATGCAGTGGTGTGTTAGCAACATTCCCTGTGGGTGTCTGAGATGTGATTGGCAGGTGAGTCAAAGTCGTCCGTGGTTCTGCAGCTCCTGTATTCTCATGCAGTCCAAAATCAGCGTCCAAAAAGGCAGGCTTGAGGCGGTCGACTGAAACTGTATCCCGTCGACCGTTGATGTCGAGAGTAAAGTATTTAGTAGCTCTCTCAAGGACTCTAAAGGGTCCATCGTAGGTACACCATAGACGAGGGCGATGTGCGTCATGGCGTACAAAAACAAACATACAGCTCTACAAGCTGACAGGCATATGGGCAGTGTGTTGCCTGTGATGTGTAGTCTCTTTGGGTCTCAGCCCAGCCATGGTAGTGCGTAGGCATGCCAGAAGGTCAGAGACACTGGGCTCAGCAGAAGATGTTGTTTCAAAGAATACTCCAGGTAGGCGAATCGTTGTACCATAGACAAGTTTGGCAGGGGCACATCCGAGGTCCTCTTTGGGAGCTGAACGAAGGCCGAGCAAGACCAATGGGAGCTCATCCATCCATGAGGGCCCTATAAGATGAGCACGTAATGCTGCTTTCAACTGTCTATGGAAGCGCTCTACAATGCCATTGGCTTGCGGGTGATAGGCGTTGTGCGATGCAGTTGTGCTCCTAGTAGTGTACTCAGGGCTGTCCATTGGGCTGAGGTGAATTGGGGGCCCCTGTCAGAGGTGATGTCCGTTGGTACTCCAAACTGTGCGATGTGTTGTGAAAGGAGAGCATGGGCACATGAAGTGGCTGTAGCGTCTGCCATCGGTATGGCTTCTGGCCACCGTGTGTAATGATCAATAACAGTAAAGAGGTAAGTTTTTCCTTGTGAAATGGGCAATGGTCCCACGATATCAACATGGAAGCGTCGATCCGGAAGCTGGCCATGCTCCATTGGGGCAGACATGTGTCGATGGACCTTCATTTTCTGGCAGGGCACACATGTTTTAGCCCATTGACCCACTTGCTTGTTCATACCATGCCACAAAAAATGTGCTGCTACCATCTTCCTGGTGGTTCTAATGCCTGGGTGTGCTAGGGCATGGATAGCATCAAAGACAATACGTCGCCAAGCGAGAGGAACCACAGGTCGCGAAGTACCAGTCGCAGTATCACACAGTAAGGTCACATTGGTACCTGGAATTGGTAAGCACTAATTGTGTGATGGCCGTGCGATACACTTGAATCCCAATGTCGCAGGGCGACCTTGTAGTCAGGCGATAAGAGACTCCATGGAATGTGTAAATTAATGTAGTGGTTAAAGACTAAACCCACAGAATATTTGTATGTGTGTTAGTTAGAGTAACTGTTGGACAGTTGCGATTGGTTGTGGTTAATCGTGTTACATCTGTGTTGTGACCATATATGGTAAGATCCAGACTGGGCTGTGAGCCTAATTAAGGGCAGCAGTTATTACAGGCTGGGTCAGTCCATCAGTGAGTCCTTGTGCTGGAGTTGTGAAGTGTGTGACTGTAATAATAAATATTGTGAGCTTGTATTGATTAGCATATTGGTAGTGAGTGCACTACTTGGTGGCAGCGTATTGAGTACCGCTTGCGAGAGACAGTTCTGAGGGCATTTGAGAGGAGTGCCCTTGGACAACTGGTGGCAGCGGTGGGATAGCAAGTGTTTCTACTAGCTACAGACCAGAACTACTAGCCAACAGCTTAGCTAAGCTACTTGTTGTATCGATTTACTTGTTGTATCGATTGCAAGGTTGATTGTGTGAACTGTCGAATCGAATCAAGGCTTCTTCGTGTAAAAGTGCTTGGTGATAGAATGGCTTCGAAACGACAGACAAGACAGACTTCCGAAATTGAAGAAACTGCGGACCAAGGAGATGTGGTAACGACAACAGAAATCATGACGCTGATCCTCCAGATGAACGAACAGCGGGACAAGGAACGGAGAGGTGAGACGCAACAGAGGGATCGAGAACGTCGAGAAGATGAGGAACGGAGAGAACGACGGTATAAGGAAGAGGCTGAATGCAGAGAAAGAGAGCATCGAGAAGAGATGGAACTGCAAGCGAGACATTGGGAGGATCTATTGCTGAGAACTGGAGGAACGACACGGGGTGGATCAAGTGAGATAACAGAGTCCTTTCCGGGAACAGACTCAGGACGCAGAGAGAAGGTGGAAAGGTTTCGCAAGATGGCACCAGGAGAGGAGGTAGAGACTTACTTCTCTTCTTTTCAGGCACATATGTCTACCTATCGTGTGGACAAGTCAGAGTGGACACGTTATTTGGCTCCACAGTTAGACCCCCATCCCAACCGGGTCTACATTAACTTGGAGGAGAGTGAGCGACTCGACTATGACATTGTGAAGAAGGCACTCTTAAACCACTTCCAGGTGACTCAGATGACCTACAGAACAAAGTTGGACCAACTTAAGAGTGAGTCAGGAGAGACGTGGGTGACTGCAGGAGGCCGAGGAAAGTCAATTGCAAGAAAGTGGATTGCAGACTGCACGAGCATGGAGGAGGTGGCAGGATTGATTGCTCTAGATTTGTTATTGAAGGGAATGCCCAGGCAACTTGCCACGTATGTCAGAGACCGAAAGCCCAAGACAGTCAGGGAAGGAATGGAAGCAGCAGATGACTTTATGAGTATCCGAGGGTGGAACTACGACACAAGTTCAGAAGCGGAGAGACCGCTAGGAAAACAGAACAGGCGGGAGGATAGAAGCCGCCCACCCATTGAAAGAAGTTATTATCGAAGAGATCGAGAAGAAACCAGAGAAGGTGTTCCTAAGCCTAACAAGGAGAGGGAACAAATGTCATTGCCAGGGAAGACACCATTCAAGTATGACAAGCAGTATAAACCGAGGTGCTTTAAGGGGGTAGTAAACCATTTTTCTGAAGATCTGTGTTCCAAATTTGTATCGTTCATAACTTTTTTGTTTTTCTTCCTTTACAGATACTTTTTAGATCAAAAGAAAGACTGGTTCAATAGCTTTAAAATAACATATTACATGAAGGCTACTAATGATTTTTCATGTTTGTACATTTGCCACAGATAGACGCCCTTAGAACCTTACCCTTGTCACTCGACAAAAATCTTAAAAATCACAGATTGTCAGTGACCACTTCCCATTCACAGTTTGTGTAACATAGCCACATACGTAAAGTATGATAGAGACAGTTTTGCCACAATGTACTTGGAAGTGATTTGGGAGGTCAATGAAAATTCGTAATGAAAAAGCATGAAATCCGTGTCGAACATCAATGCATAACTCAAGACCAGTACACAAAATAAGAAAAAGGATTCTACTTTAGAGCATAGAAAGAGCTATAAAATGGTATATTATGGAATTGTTGTAGATAAATATTCACCGAGAGAGATTTTTTGAAAGTCCAAAAACACACCTTTTTCATAATACTCATAATACAGCTTTGAAGGGGAGACAGTTGCATTTTGGGGGGGAATGACCCACATGCTTTTTTTGTGTGTGATAACCACTTTATAACTCCATAGATTCCGTAAACTTCATGGTATGGACTTGATATATAGCTCAAAAGATAGGTCTCTCTATGTGCTCTCTGTTGATACTAAAATATTTTTCACAGGTATAACTATAGCCAAGTTAGGGGAGCTACAAGTGGAGGGACCTAAAAATCTGAATGCCCACATAAATAACTCCAGATTGCTATGTGCTAAAAATTTAAAATTAGCACGGGTGGCTAGAGGAAGCCCTACTCTATGTAATGAGTGTTTTGATTAGGCGTTAAAATTTAAGTACGTGGTCAAGCGCGCGGGTAGAAAATGAATTTCTTTAAAAATCCATAAAACTCATTTTCCACCCGCGCGCTTGACCACGTACTTAAATTTTAACGCCTAATCAAAACACTCATTACATAGAGTAAGGCTTCCTCTAGCCACCCGTGCTAATTTTAAATTTTTAGCACTTAGCAATCTGGAGTTATTTATGTGGAGGTTGCAGGCATTCAGGTTTTTAGGTCCCTCCACTTTAGGTCTAGTAACTTGCCTATAGTTATACCTATGAAAAATATTTTAGTATCAAAAGAGAGCACACAGAGAGACCTATCTTTTGAGCTATATATCAAGTCCATACCATGAAGTTTGCAGAATCTACGGAGCTCTAAAGTGGTAACCATAAGTTTTGGGAGGGAAACAGACATCATTTACACACCCCATGCAGTAGGTGTGTACAAAATGCATGCATGAAATCCTCCATAACTTTTTTTCTGAACCAGAACAGCCTTCCAAGTTTTTTACACAGGTCATGCAGAGCTATAGGTAGGATATAAAAGGAAGAATTTTTTTAAAGAAAATTTTCAGAAAAATGTTTTACTACCCCCTTAAGTGCAACCAACTAGGGCACTTTGCTGCAGAGTGCCACTCTAAGGCAAGTGTGAACAAGATCAAGTTGGAAGATGTAAGCATGGTCAACTCTCTCACTCAATGCCAGGAACTAGACCTCCTTGAGACAGAGATCGATAGAAAGGCAACTGTGAGTGGGACAGTCGGTGGAACTCAATGTCACAACATCTTGTTGGATACGGGGGCTGCACAGACAGTGGTCAACCAGGATCTGGTGAAAGCAGACCAATACACTGGCAAGACAAGATATGCTGAAGCATTCAATGGCACGAGAGGAGCATTTCCGATTGCCATAGTTGAAGTGGAAGTGGATGGAGTAAGTCAAAATTTGGAAGTTTTGGTGATAAAGAATTTGAAGCATGATGCACTGCTGGGACAGGATATGCCAGGACTGTGGGAGATGGGAAAACGTCTTTTGTACGACACATTGATCAACATGGTCAGGACACGGTCGGCACCGAACGAGGAGCTAAAACAATTATCCCAAGATCACAAGGAAGGAGAAGCAGAGCTATCTGAGAGTTCAGAAGACAGTGAAGGCGAGGACGAAGAGATAACAGAAAGATGCAAGTTGAAGAAAGACATCCCTGATGAACACAACAGTAGTGAGGGAGAAACTTCTAGTACGGAGGACTCGGAGTCAGAAATTGAAGAGATTGACGATGGAAGGAATGATCTCACAGATAAGGTGTTGGAGGAAGACATAACACCACTGAAGGACAGCCGGGCTGCGAGGCGACGGGCTAGAGCAGACTACTGCAGCAAGTTGCGTGGACACCCTCTGGACGTGGACATCCAAACACTGAGGAGTGAGCAGAAGGCAGATGAGACCTTGAAAAGGTTATGGAGGAAGGTGGAGAAGGAAGATACTGGTTTTATTGTGGAGGATGGTTTGCTATGGAAGTTGTCAAAGGATAGAATGGGAGATGAAATGACACAGTTGTGTTTGCCGGCATCATTTCAATCAATGGTATTGTCACTGGCACATCGGCCTGGACATTTAGGCCGAGACAGGACCACCCAGAGGATACTGGACGATTATTTCTGGCCAGGTGTACATGCAGATGTCAAGGAACTGTGCAAGGCTTGTTATGACTGTCAACGTGCAGCACGACAACATCAACCACCAGCACCATTACGACCTCTGCCAGTTATCCAGACACCATTCACTCGCATTGCAATGGACATGATTGGTCCCCTTCCAACCACAATTGAAGGGAAGAGGTTCGCATTAGTCATCATGGATTATGCTACTCGGTGGCCGGAAGCGTTTGCACTACGTGTTACGGACAGTGTCACAGTTGCTGATGAACTAATGATTTTATTCACTCGTGTAGGAGTACCTGATGAAATCCTAACGGATTGCGGACAGAATTTCGTGAGCAGGCTAATGAAAGAGCTGTACAGATTACTGGGAGTGAAGACCATTACTACTACCCCATACCATCCTGCTACAGACGGAATGGTAGAGCGATTTAATGGGATGCTAAAAATGATGATGAGGAAGACTAGCAAGAAATGGGACGGACAATGGGATCTGGCATTGCCTTTCCTCTTGGGAGAGTACAGAAGATCGCCAAATGACAGCACTGGGTTCACCCCTTCAGAACTATTGTACGGACGTCAAATACGTGGACCGCTGCAAGCACTCAAACAAAAATGGACTGGAAGTGCAACAACACCCAAGAATGTAATTGCCTACATAACGTCGATACAAGATCGATTGGACGGAATTAAGGACTTGGCAAGAAAAAATTAAGAAACCAAAAAGAAAGATCACAAGGAACGCTTTGACAAAAAGGCTAAAGAAAGAACATTTCGAAAAGGAGAGTTGGTAATGCTCCGAACACCGATACTTGGTCCCAAGATGGACACAGAATGGGAAGGACCGTACATGATTGAGGAAAAGATTGACGACACCACATATCAACTCAACATGCCGGATCATCCAAGAAGGAAAGTACGGAGACACATCAACCTTCTCAAGGAATTCATATCGCCGGTGGCAGGATGCATGTTGGTCAGCACAAATAAAGAAGTTGATAAGTTTGGACCACAGGGAGAAGAAGAGAGGGAAGGCATGCCCCTCATAAGCAAAGGATTGACAGAAGAAGAGAAGAAAGAAGTTCAAGGAGTTGTCAAGAGGCATTTGGGTTTGGTACAAAGCCCTCCTGGACTTACATTGAAAACAAACATAAAAATTGAGACGGGAACAGCGTATCCCATCAGCAGACCACCGTACAGACTGGACATCATGAAAGCAAGGTTTGGATGACGCAGTGAAGGAACTCTTGGAATTAGGAATCGTGCGTCCATCGCAAAGCCCATGGGCTTCACCTGCTATCCTTGTTGCAAAAAAGGATGGAAGTAAACGCTTATGCGTTGATTACAGACGTCTCAATAGTATCACAGTGTCGGATCCGTTTCCCTTGCCACTAATCAATGATCTGCTGGACAAGTTGGGGAAGGCCACATTTATCTCAACTCTGGATCTTGAGAAGGGTTACCATCAGGTACCTGTGCACAAGGAATCTATCGAGAAAACAGCATTTATCACACCACGAGGTAAATGGGAATACCTACGTATGCCATTCGGGCTAAAGAATGCCCCGTCAACATTTCAGAGACTCATGAACACCATCACTGCAGACATGGCTGACTTTGCCTCAGCTTACATTGATGACATCGTCATTTACAGTCGCACTTTCAAGGAGCATATCAAACATTTGGAGATGGTTTTCGTAAGGTTGGAGGAGACAGGATTAAAACTCAAAGCAAGCAAATGTGTGTTGGCTGAGAGTCATTGCAAGTATTTGGGACATTGTGTGGGAGAAGGAAAAATTAGACCATTACAGGCGAAGGTGAAAGTGGTGTTGGAATACCCGCAACCCAAAAAGAAGAAGGACATGAGAGCCTTTTTAGGTCTTACTAATTACTATCGGAGATTTGTCCCTGACTATGGCACTATCGCTATCCCCCTCAATGAAGTCACGAGAAAGTGCTCACCGGACAAGATTGAGTGGACAAAAGAGAAGGTGACGGCTTTTGAGCAGCTGAAGAATGCTCTCACTCGAGACCCGATACTGGCAAGTCTGGATGAACAGAAGCCATTTCTGTTACAAACAGATGCCTCGGGGGTTGGGATTGGTGCAGTCTTGAGTCAGATAAAGGAGGACGGGAAGGAACGACCCGTAGCATATTATTCAAGGAAGATGAAACCAGCGGAGACACGATACTCCGTTACAGAGCAAGAGTGCTTGGCGGTGGTGGAATCCGTCCGGCACTTCAAGGTGTACCTAAGTGGAGCACCATTCACCATCATGACTGACCACAGAAGCCTCATCTACCTGGACCGGATGAAGGATGACAGTGGACGCCTAACGCGCTGGTCTCTCTCTCTACAGCCGTACCTGTTCAACATTGTACACCGTCCAGGAGTGAAACACCAGAACGCTGATGGCCTCTCCAGGCAATTCTGGAATGGAAGGACAGAGATGGTATGCGAAGGACTCTCAGGAGAAGGGAGGGATGTCGCAGGGCGACCTTGTAGTCAGGCGATAAGAGACTCCATGGAATGTGTAAATTAATGTAGTGGTTCAAGACTAAACCCACAGAATATTTGTATTTTTGTTAGTTAGAGTAACTGTTGGACAGTTGCGATTGGTTGTGGTTAATCGTGTTACATCTGTGTTGTGACCATATATGGTAAGATCCAGACTGGGCTGTGAGCCTAATTAAGGGCAGCAGTTATTACAGGCTGGGTCAGTCCATCAGTGAGTACTTGTGCTGGAGTTGTGAAGTGTGTGACTGTAATAATAAATATTGTGAGCTTGTATTGATGAGCATATTGGTAGTGAGTGCACTACTTGGTGGCAGCGTATTGAGTACCGCTTGCGAGAGACAGTTCTGAGGGCATTTGAGAGGAGTGCCCTTGGACACCCAACATCCTCCTGTTGTGCATGTGCCATAGCAAGAAGGTCGAGATCAGGTTGTCCTACAGCCATACACACTGGGTCTATACCAATTTCGACGTGTGAGAGGGCATCTGCAACGGCATTATCTCGACCCTGAACATGTCGCACATCTGTGGAATATTCTGCAATGCTGGAGAGGTGCCGTTGTTGCCTCGAAGACCAGCATTCCGAGCTGCTGGCAAAGGCGAATGTGAGGGGTTTATGATTGGTATAAATGTGAAACTGACGCCCCTCAATGAAATAATGCAAGTGTCGCACTGCAGAGTGCATGGCAAGGAGTTCCCAGTCGAAGGTGCTATATTTCTTCTGTGCGTTGTCCAGCTTCCACGAGAAGAAGGCTAGCGGCTTCCAGTTACCATCAAGAAATTGCTCGAGGACTCCTCCCACTGCCAGGTCAGAGGCATCCACAGTGAGGCATGTGGTGGCAGTGGCACTTGGATGGACCAGCAGGGTTGCTGCAGCCAAAGCATGTTTCGTTGCATCAAAGGCTGACTGAAGCTGTGCTGTCCACTGGAAGTCCCGGCCTTTCACATGTGACATGCGATGTAGCGGACCCATGAGGGCGGCAGCATGGGGCACGACTCTATGGTAAAAATTTACCATGCCCAGAAACTCCGTTAAGGCCTTGGCATCTCGTGGTTGTGGAAACTGACGAATAGCCTCGACTCTCTCGGGGAGTGGCTCAACACCTTGCACTGTGACTCTGTGACCAAGGAAGTCGATGGCATCCACACCGAACACACACTTTGCTATGTTAACCACCAGGCCCTGCTCAGCCAACCTCTTGAAGAGCATACGTAGGTGGTTCCGGTGCTCACTGGCATTGGAGATGGCAATGAGGATGTCATCTAAGTAAACAAACAGGAATCCTTCCAGTCCCTGGCAGATTTGGTCCATGAGTCGCTGGAAGGCCTGTGCTGCATTCTTAAGGCCGAACGGCATCCGAAGGAATTCAAACAGGCCAAAAGCTGTTATAACGGCAGTCTTGGGTATATCAACAGCTGCCACAGGGATCTGGTTATACCCGCGTACCAGGTCTATCTTTGAAAAAATCTTTTTACCTTGCAGCTGTGCCGTGAAGTCCTGCATATGTGGGACTGGATATCAGTCGTGTGTGGTGGCGTCGTTAAAATACCTGAAATCCCCACAAGGACGCCAAGAGCCTGGGGTCTTCTTCGGAACCATGTGAAGTGGCGATGCCCAAGTGCTGGAAGAGCGACGGACGATTCCTAGTCGCTCCATTTCAGCAAACTCACGTCGAGCGATGGCCAACTTGTCAGGTGACAAACGGCGTGCTTTGGCATGTGTTGGTGGGCCTGTGGTGGGGATGCAGTGCTCTACGCCATGCTTCACATTTGTACTAAAAAACTGCGGACGGGTGACTGATGGAAAGTTTGTGAGGATATCAGTGAATTCGTTACTAACAGAGCAAGTGCTGAGACTGGAAGCCAGTGCTGTGTCACGTCGAACAGGTACATTCTCATATGTCTTTGCGTCGATGATGTGTCTAGTATAGACATCGATGAGGAGGTGGTTGCTGCACAAGAAGTCAGCACCCAGCATCGGGCGAGTAATGTCAGCTAGGACAAAAGGCCATTTGAATTTACAGAAGCCCAAGTTGATAGCAATGGTTCTCGTACCAAATGTGTAAATTTTACTGCCATTGGCGGCGACCAGATGTTCTGTTTTCTGTCTATGACGGTCCTGGGAAGAGGCTGGGAAAACACTGACCTGCGCCCCTGTGTCTACAAGAAACTTGTGGCCAGTATTACGGTCCCACACATACAATAATTTCATATTCCGGCCAGCCACCTGAGCCACTAGGTGCTGGCCTGACCATTTCCCGAAGGTAAGTGGTGTTCTGCGACTGCCGGAGAATAGGCACAGGGTGGTCTACAAGCCTTGGCTCTGTCGCCAAACTTGGCGTGATACCAACAAAGATTAGTTTTCCCACAAGGTCGAGGTGGCAGGTTCCTCTCCGGTGGTCGGAAGGACATGTTAATCGTGGACGAGGTAAGTTTGGCAGCCATGATGATGTCGGCCTTGCGTGCTAAACTGGGTAAGTTTTCTGTGAGAAGTGTGGCAATTTGTATCCGGACCTCTTCTGGTAGTTGGCGCAAGAAAATGCGTCGAAGTAGTACTTCCCGGTCAACTGCGAGACTTAAAATGTGCGCACAAAGCTCAGAAGGCTTCCTATCACCGAGTCTGTGAGGTCAAGAAGCCAGTCTGCCTTCTGATCATCTGTGAGGCCGTAAACCTCAATCAGTTTGGCCTTAAGGTATGTGTACTGATCAGCTGGTGGTGTTGATGGTACATCTCCAGCCATTCGCTCAGCAACCACCGGATCCAAGGCAGTAAATACCGGGTGGTGGAATCAGTCATATTTCTTAGGGAAAATTGAGCCTCGGTCTGTTGGAACCAAACGTCAGGCCTGGAGGCTAAGAATGCTGGCAATTTGAGAGACACGGCATTGACCGCAGTAGCTGCGGCCGTAGCAGCAGCAGAATCGGTCATAATGGAGCCCACTCGGTGGGTGTGGTGAAGCTGAGTTTCAAGAAAATGCCAGTTGGCGAGAGGATTGGCTAGTAGTAAGTTCTACTTCTGTTCGCTCGTCGGGGTCACCACTATAGGAGTCGGTAAGCGACCATTCGAAAGACTCCTATTCTTTTGAATCTTAGCAAACAATAATGCAACTCAATAAAGACAGGTAAGGTATCGAAGTATCACGTGCGTGTGCATGCTACAGTTACATCATGAGTTCAAAGTTTGCGGAAGTCGCTACACAATCATCATTGATTTGTCAAGCATTAGTAAAGAGGATACAAAATCCAGGAGTCTGATCCAATGGGCAGTTAGGGCCCCCACCCCTCCAGTTCTGTCAAAATAATGTGTACTGTAAGAAGTGAACATTTATATTATGTTTTATAGAGGCTACTTAGAATTTAGTTTTCCACCATTAGATTTCCTAGACCAGTGCAGCTGCTATTGATGACATAACTCAAGTGCTCTATTATAAACCACAATATTTATATACAAGTACATAGCATTGCGAGGCTAGCCTATCTGTGTGCCTTTAGAAACTAAGTAGCTGATCAGGTGAATTTTCATTTGTGGACTTTCTTCTTTGGACGAAACCTAGACAAATGCAACAGCTATAGCTACAACTGTAATTTGTAGCTATAGGTAGCTTTCTTAAGGTTCCCGAGTCCTCTTTTCAGTTTCTCAGTGTTGTTTTGAATATTTTAGATCAAGTAAGTTGCTACTTTAAGTAGCTTACCTGAGTGTGCTTCTCAGACATTTGTGCTCACACAAGTTGTATTTCTAAGATGGATAATCAATGCCTAAAACCATCCAGTTGGCTGCTTGCAGACAAGTGAATTGCAGTATACAAGTTTTATATTTGGTTTTTATAATACCAGGAACAGCATGTGTGTGTGGGGAATTCACCATGATTACTCCTTCTGCTTAAATAAGTGGGATATTTTATAATGAAACACAAAAATAAATTTAAAAAAGGAAAATGTCTACTATGATTTTATAACATGATTTTATAATATATATAATGCACATGTGCAAATGGTGAGCTCAAGTTTCCTTGATGATGTTGGCAGTGGCACATGCTGTGCAGAAATAGGAAAAACTTAAGCATGTTTGTTAGTCAGTTTGGGCAGGTTTTGGTACTTCCTATTGCAAACTTATTATATTTTTATTATTATTTTTTGATAGAAATCCTGCCACTGCCCCAAATAGAAATGTGGTAAATCCTCCTTCTCAAAATCGTAGATCTGCCTTGAGGTAATCCAAACAGCCCTTGGATTTTTGCACATGCTGGGGTGGTAAGGATCAGTCATGGTCGAGGCCAACTAGCAGCCCACATGCTTTAGTGCAAGTGTAAAGTTTTAATTGACTTGTGACAAGATGTGGCTACATAAAATAACAGCAAATATATTTATAGATTCATCTTGGTGTCAGCTAGCAAATCTTTAATTAGTCAGAATGTGCTTTTTGTGTTGTTTTCATGTTTCGGAGCATCAAAGAAAAGAAGTTGCTTGCATTACAAAGTCAACAAAAATTCTCAGTGAAAGTTGACGAGTGCCATTGCCATTCAAGGAATCAACCCAAACCCACTCCATGCATAGTAAGAAATTGCATGCTGTTCTCTTCAGACATGCAATTGTATATTACATTAACATTATATGCACATACCACTGATGCTGTTGCTGCTATTGTGAACTACAATATCTGATAGACCTGAACTATGAGAAAGGGTTGACTTTAGAGAGAGTGAAGGGAATGTTTAACTTGCTTCTGTTTTTTTTGCTATTATCAAAATGTTCTTCAACTGATATATAGTTCGTTTTCCACAGTGCATTTAGCTCAACATTGCTTCCCTTCTCACAAAATGATTTCTCTAAACAAGGAAAATTCCCACACAGAGTAAATGTTGACCTTGTTTCAAGTCTTGTAGGTATGATGCTGTCTCTTGAGCCATATGCTCACACCAATGGTTTGGTGTTACTACATATGGTTCTTCAGTAATTTATGCAGTCCAACCAGATGCTCACTGTCACAACACTTTGTGTAATGATTATGCACACATCACTCTATTATATGCATAGAACTTTTTATGGGCATTGTATTGAGAAAAGTTCCTTGCAATGGAGGACACATCAAGAAAGCTTCTGCCAATTTGCTCAATTAAAATAATCTATGCCCTAAACAATATGGTATTTCTCATTTAATTAAAAGGGAAGCATCATCTCTCCATCATTCTAAAATATTTCCAGGAAAAAAACAGTGGAATGTGTTACCTCTAAACATTCCTTCTCCAAAACAACCATTTCCTCAAACTATCTTCCATTTTGTCTAACTTTGCTCGGGCATTAATCATTATATCATTCATTTTGCCAAAACAACAATAACTTATTACAGCATTCCAGTACTCCCTCTGTGTGTCTTAATGTGAAGGTGCACCTCATGAGACTGTTATGATGCAGCCTTCTTAGAAATAGCTCTGTAGAATCGAGCATGTGCGCCTATCTGTTTAGTTATGGTTGACACAAGTTTAATTATTTTTTCCCTATGATTGTTAGCTTGTGATTGCCTACATGAACATAGCCCTGATCAGACCTAGACCAGCTACTACTAACAAGCTAACTAATAAATACACACGTGACATCAGATAGGTAGTCAAGTCATTCATTTCTGTGCTAACATCCTGGTAAAGCTAGCAATTTGATATAGAAATACAATACATAATGCAGGTTTATTAATTGTGGCTCACATAAAGATCCATTTCATTGTTTCCAAAATATGGGAATGAAATAGAGAGAGTGATCAGTGAAGAAGAACCATCGAGAAGTTTAGGTAATGGACTGTCACCATATTCTGGTCCATAGAGCACCAGAGGAAAGTCAACACTAAAATAATAATACAGGTCACTTACAAACAGCTAAATTTTGATTTCTAGCTGACTTCATAAAAACTTAGAAACAACTTTTTGGCTATGATTCAACTCAATACTTTGTCTCGATCGGCATTTTGACAAAAAAAAGCTGAAGCTCTACAAAGTGTTACAAGGAAATGGAATGAACATACCCTATTCTGCAAGCAGCAATCAATTGTAGAGAACATGTAATTAGAAGCAAGTAGTTCATTTCTTCCTAAGATTCACTCGCGAATAAACAAGATCGACTCACTGTTATCACGAGTACGCATGCGCAAATGATCTGTATAGGCACTGCGGGTTGACGCTGGGTAGTGGCATTGGTGTGTAGGCGGCTCCGTAGTGTTATCTACCACTCAGATTTATTGGTCCTTGTGTGTTATGCTGGGTTGGGCTTACAAAGTACTTGGCAGGTGGAGTTTCCTGAAATTACAACTTTACTTGAGTATTGGTGCTCAGGCCATTATAAGAGGGGTTTTTTCTTTTGTTTGTTGTATGGGTGTCTGTCTTCAGGCTGAACTTCAATTCCACTCTGCTGCAGGTACAGGATATTAACAGGTCTAGAATGAGCTATGCACAGGAATAAGCAAAGGATTATTTTAGGTCTACTATATACTTCTACTTTAAAAACTCTTCGACCAGTGGATTAATTTGCAAATTATTTCTGCGCCTTATTTTCTATCAGCAATCCTACACAGAGGAGACTTTTCTGTAACTATAACCAGTGGCATGAACTCCAGATCCATTTAATACTCAGGCAACCTATGACCTATGCATTTTATAATCATTTTTTTATCTTGCATAGAGTGCACATACAAAAATATTTCCAGAATAGGCATAAAATCAAAACAAGTTTTTTTTATACAAATACATTTTCTGGATCCATTATTTATTACAATTGTGCGTTATGCATCATGCAATAGCTTTTGTTCGTTGAATATTCGTGTGTAAATATTTCTAGAAATTGTATCACATTTTCTCATTTCATGTATTTCAATGCATATCTAAGGCGTATATATACCATATCTTACATTTCTTGAGCAGAATAATAATAGCGAGTTATAATTTTTGTGCTTAGCCTATAATTGCCTCAATATACAGAAACCATCTTGTGTCTTCAACTTGTAATTTTTGTTGCAACAATGTCTACTATTTTCTGCTATTACTATGCTCTTTCTTTAGATGCTATCTCAACTCCCCTGTGTGTGTGGAGTGTGTGTGTGTGTGGATTGTGTGTTTGGGTGTGTGTTATGTGCTGCATTGGTGGGGGTGGGCTGATAAGACACAAATAAGCAAGCCACAAAAGTTACTGGCTATTGCCAGAAGGAGTTACTGGTCCGAAAACCATTTTTGTGTTTTTATTTTCAATGTTTTACTGTCCTATCCTCCACTTATGAAAGCATTTGCTTTTGAGGATAATGAGAAATATCCATTCAATGCACAGCACTTGTGATGGTAGGTGATCGTACATGTGCGTGTATGTGTGTGTATTTAGCTTGAATTCTAGGACAATCAGCTATTTATATAATGTCACAGCTGTGTATAATAGTCTCAGGTTGGCCAGACTCTCTAGAAATCAGGCAAAAGTTTCGAGATTGCAGTGAAAATGGAAGGGGTAGAAATGACCAAATTGCTGAAGACATGGAAGAAAGATAACGTCATGAAGAGAAGAGATTGTACAGAAAGCAATTGCTATACAGAGAGAACTACAGGGGTCTTATAGGTACTTACTTATCAGTAAATGTAACTATGCAAAGATTGATGGAGAGACACCAAGGAAAGTGAATGATCAAGAAGAACAAAAAATAACCCTATAATACAAATCTGACCCAACCTAATAAGATCCATAATGCCACAGCAATAGGAGATGGGTGAGATCCTTGCCTGGATAAGGAAGCAACATGACGATATAAATAACCTAAATATGAACCCAATGTGGACAAGATAAGTCTTGCATGAGTGTGCACCAGATTGTGCAAAAAGGGACCAACAGTCACATAACAAAACTGTACCCACTGGTCTTGTCGCCTGAGGGAGAAGAAATGCAAGAAAATCTTTAAGATATTTAGCTACTTACAATACCTAAAGGCAATAACTCTGGCTTATAGTACTTACATCAAAGCAAGCATTACAAACACATCATATTGCAAAAAAAACAAAATGCAAAGTAGCTATATACTCAACTCTTTTCGAATTGCTGTTAAATTCATTTATATTGCAACTTGAATCTACAAGCTTAAAAGCAACTGCATTAAAATTAGTGAGCAAATGTCATAAAAATATCTCGTGTGTGTTTTGTGCTGAAATCACAACGACCATCTACATATCTTTAGGAGATGAATAAGAGCAAGAAAAAAGCAAAAATACAACCTGTTTTAAGGGGGCGGTTTCACTGTTTAACCAAAAAATATGTCCTCTTTGTAATTGCATAGCTTTTTTTCTCTTTCCACTATACAGATAATTTTGTTATTAAAGTTTTGTTTATTCTGTCTTCTTTCCAATGGTATCTGAAATATCTATATAGACATCTTTTATTAGAAGATACAAGTGACAGACCAAGATCCCTACCACTCAAGCGTTTGGCAGACCTAACTCAAAGATCTTACGCTCAAATTGTTTTTTGGCTTCCTGAAACACTTGGCCGAATGGGTTGAAATCATTAACCCAAAAGGTCATCTGTTTTAACCCTTTAACGGATGTAAGCGCCATATGGCTCACTATAAATCACTCGTTGATCGTAGAGCAATAATTTATATATCTAAAAAAACCTACGTTAATACTCCACATACACAAGAAATTTCAAATCCGTAAACGTCCAGGAAGTAAGAGAAAAAGGCGCGGTTCGTTGGGTTAGTCGTTTGAGCCACGCCCCCTAAAATGTCCGAAGATTTATTACTCTTGAGGAAGTGCTTGCTGAGGTTGCAGACTACGATATTGCCCTTTCTGGGGATGAATCTGAGGAAGAAGAGGGTGAAGGCATCTATGCTTACCTGGAAAACGCGAGCTCCAAAAGGACCGCCACGGAAAGCTTGGCCATGGAGGCAGGCTGGGTCTGATAGCGATTTCCTGCTCTCTGACGAGGAAGACATGGGCTAGGACGACCACGAAGGCTTCCCAAGTTTGGGAAAGTATATATGTAGCTGCAGTAATGGATTAGCATGTGGTTCACCGTTGGAAAGATTTTTTTGTTCAAATTCAAGTGTAATCTTTGTGCTAAATACCTATTCCAATTGATTGTTCTTACTCTAACTCTATCATCTTCATCTCAGATACTCTGAACTTTCTCTAGCACTGTAATAGTTATCTGTAGAGTGTGTGTGTCCTGTAAAACAAAGAAAAAAAGATGTTCTTGTATTGATAAAACAAGTTATAAACACTATAATCTATATAATTATATTCATGTATGTGGTTTTGTGTGCGGTTTTGTTTGTGGTTTGAGAATTTACCACAATGTTTGTAAACAATGGTGCTATCACATACGTCAATTACAAGGGGCACATATGTATTCCTGATTTTATATAGATTTTTTACTGAAATTGTTATTTTCTTTCTGGAATCCATCCATGAAAGGGTTAGTTAATGACCATAACATGGCAATGCTATTATTATTTTTTAAGGTCTGATTCGCTCAAATTATAGAACACACAAAGAGATTTCAAATGACACCAACAAATATAGTTTTTGGTTTAACTGTGACAAAGTTATGTTCGCCAAACGAGGATTTTTCATGATTTGCTTATGGAAAGGCCAAAAACTGAACGCGTGGCGACTGGTGTGAACCAGAGTTATATACTCAGGGCCTCTGCGCGAAGGGCAGGAAATGACTCGGCAAGAAATTTGGGTGGCAGATGAGCTTCCAGATAAGCGGTAGCCATTTTATGGCGCCGAAAAACGTACGCGTCTCTTCCAATTTTGAATCGAGATAAGTGAAATTGCATGGACAAAAAGCACCATAACTAAAACTTTGGAAATGGCTAATAGATGCTTACAACAACATTTATAAATGTATAATGAGGCCCTATTTTCCACGGCTCTCTTGTTGAAGATGACTTCTGCAGACAATATAAAATAGCATGGATGATCGATGTTTTTTGCTGAGAATATGAAATCAGGTATAAGTAACTTATGTTTTTCTATAATGAAATGGTAGTTAAATTCTTGGAAATGTTCTGTGGAATGTACATGAGTTAAACCAGGTAAACTATTGGTAGAACTGAAAGAAGGCAAAAGCGTGTTTGCTCATAAGCTAGTGGTGTGCAAGTCATGGCTCAATATTAACCTGAAGGAATCAACTGGCATTTTCTGTTGTTCTAAGATCCCTGTTTGCTGCCGAAGAAACAGTGCTTCAATATTCAATGAATATTGCCTTGATGACCATCCTAGAAACAATGCCCTTGAGTTAAGCTCCCACATTGGATAAAAATGCTGGAGGTACCTAAACTTTTTCGCAAAGCACAGTCAGAGTTGCAATGCACAATCTTATGTAGTAATTACAAAACTTGAAGGCACTGGTGGATTCCATGGACACTGCTCAATCAATGTGATTGGGATATGCATGAGTGAGTTATGACAGGCATGAGGGAGTTATAAGACACTATGATGTGCATGAAAGAGTTATGGGATATTACAACATGCATGAGTGAGTCATGTGATATTACACTTGCAAATAGCATAGCTACTATGTCAAACCAGAACGGATAAAGAATATTTGATCATGCAGGAAAAACCAAATGAATAGACATTTGCCGGAATGGGGAAACTTGTCTGCCAATTGTACATGCCCGAGACAAAGATGTCCAAGGTTGAGCATTTTATATGGTGTCTATTTAAGAAAAGGCAGGCACAATCTGAAAAACTAGCACCAACTGCGCATACACTACATCATGCAATTCTACAAATGATGGTTTGAAACAATGGCATGGTGGCCAATCTTGAGCTACAATCTCCTGGGAATTATGGCAGGAAGATAATCAACAATGAATGTGTATAGCCGTCATTAATGGATGTGCAATGTTTATTTGGATTTTTCATGCCTTAATATCTGTAAAGCATTTCATTTTTAGTGAAAATGGTAAAGATCAGTAATGTGATTGAATATTTATAACTGAAGCAACTGGTAGTGCAGGATGGGTAGCTTTACCACCTTTTGGAGGAAAGGCATGTGCTTTGCATACAACATTTATTGTTATAGTGTAATACTAGGTAGTAGGTACTCAGACATTACTTCAGTCGCATCTGGAAGTCCATATTCTGAGAAAAGCAACACATGCACTTATGTTGATCTAGCTACTCTGAATGTCTTCTCCTTTGAGGAAACAGTCTTTGATGGCTATCTTTGCTTAAGTGTTCGATACCAACATAACTTTTGTTTACTTACCTAAATCAACTATTACTAACTTTTTAATGTAGGCTGTATAGGGCTGGGTCTACAGGGTTAGAGTGAACAATAGCAACAATACGTTGTATGTGCTGATATTTTGAAAACACTTGGTGTACATGGATACATTCAATAATAGCAACAAGACATGGCGTGTGTTGCTGTGTAGTGCAGCAACAATAAGCAAGTTAGAAAAAGTTTTTAAAAGCTCTAAAGCTCATAGTTGGTGTAGTTTTTCAACACTCAACTATAATACTAGTGTCTGCTCAATGCAATACAGCACAATTATGTGGACTACTAGATATAGATAGGTAGTAATATGTTTTAAATAGTCAACTAAGTGATAAACTAATTCACGAGTGCTGTGATAAAACCAGCTGGTTTCTCAGCTAGCACAATAATGATCCAATTGCATAGTAAAATTATTATAGAAATAATAACAGCACTCAATGTTTAGATATGATATCTCTTGCAGAAACTTGCACACACCAACAACATACATCAAAAGTAGGCCCGACTTGCAACAGCAGGAACGTTTAGATTCTTGCAGGCTGCTCTTTAAGCCTGACTGATACACTAACTACCATCTCCACTAACCACAAGCTACACATAAACACACACAAGAAAAATGTTAGCAACTGCACTAGTTTGTTGCACAGCATGACAGCATGTCAGAATTCCAATAACAGAACCCGCTTGATGAAGACTTCAAAACAGGATGGCTGAATGGATTTTTTTTAGTTCTTCTTCAAATAACTCATGAAATGAGGGGATAACTAACCATTATGCTGATGTGTCAGCCTAGCAAGTTAAAGAGCTTGTACTCCCAGCTTGATAACCAACAAGTATTTTTCCACAGTACAATAGTTCTGTTACAGAAGGAACTTTACAATGTAGCTAGTCGGCAATCCAGTGGCCATATCCTTCGTGGATCCAGTTGGCTCGAGACTATCTTTGCTGCCTTGTCTTGCATCAGTCTACAAGAAGTCTTAGTCTGGATCATAGAGAATGGGCTGGTTGCATAAGATTCTTTCCAATATCACTTTTGCCCTAGCACACTAGCGATTCCGAGCCACCCTCATAAGTGATAATTTCCTATTGAGATCGCGAATGGAGCTATAAATAATTTGGAACCATTAATCCAGGGACATCCAACTTTCTTTGTGTTGGGTAATTCCAATACAATATCTGATTTCCTGCAACAGTGAACTGCTCACATTCAGCAGAGCCGGAGCAAGCTATTTTGGGGTGGTACGGCTGATACTGCCGAGGGAAGTGTGCCTCCTTCCACCAAAGTGGGAATGAGTATTTGAAATGAGAGAAAGTATCATAAATAAAGTATGATAATAATGAGACAGTAAACACCTAGCTACTTAATTAAAATTTTCCAAATAATCTGACTCTATTTTCTCTACTGCTAACACATTCTTTTGCCACAACAGCTAAGTTTAACAAGTCGTTTTTTTCTTTCAGGACCATTAAATCATTTAACCTCTTCTGTGTCATTGTGGTTCTGAGGTAGGTCTTTATTCTTCACAACCCTGAGAAAGAACGCTCTGAAGAGGCATTAGTAGCTTGCTTTACTAATAATATCTACATTATAACCCAAACATTACTGAATGCAAGTCGTTGAGCAGAAGATAGCTGTGACAGTGACTTAATAATGTCATTAATAGAAAGCTCTGACTGGTTCTTCTTTTCAGCAAACAAAGTATGCAAGAGAGATAGTTGTGCCTGCAATTGCATTTTGGAGATGTCGTCCTTGTAGAAATCACACACATTGCTTAGCTCTGTGTCATAAGGGCACCCATGGCATGCATTGAGAACAACATTGCATTATACCCTGGTTGATTGAATCTACTGTTAATGGATTCAATAACAAGATCAAGTGCCTCATAGTAAATCCGCCTGTAGTTATCCTCGGGTGTAGAATGAAAGTTACCATCAGTTAATCCAATCTGGAGCCGCTGAGGAGCATGTCTTTTGCGAGAAAGAGTTGGTGCATCAATATCAAATTCAATTTGGTGTAGCAAAACATGATCGTAGAAGCTCTTAAACTTGTCTTCTTTATGAATGGATTTGAGGACATCAAAAGTTAACTTTGCCAACTGTTGTCCTTCTGCTGATGTAATAGTATCATGCTGCAAGCTTTTGCTAAGGTTATCACTGTGCTGCAAAATGAGGGTTCCTGAGGAAATGCCGCAAAAAGGATTGAAAGTGAGCATTTGGAGCTCAATACCAATAATTCTGGCCTTCATTTCACTGTCTATTCGTGAATTCTTGGATTCCTCCCAAACACCGAGGAGAACTTCATAATTGTCTAGCACACTCTGTAGTGATACTGCATAGACTGTCCACCTAGTACTGTCCACCTAGTAGGGCAGAGAACACGAAAGCTTGGTGTATCAGTTGCAAGGTCATGTTTGAGCTTTTGAAATATTGCATCTCGTTTAGGAGACTTCTTGATTAACTTTGTGATTTAATACACAGCATCAAGACAAGATCTCATAAGTTTACATTTTTTGACAGTATCTCCCACTGCAAGGTTTAGAGCATGACCATAGCAGTTGGTGAAAATTGCTCGAGGTTCTTCATCAGTAAGCTGCTTGGCCACTCCATTCCATACCCCGGTCATATTGGTGGCCCCATCCTAACATTGTCCCTGACAATATTTCAGCTTCAGAATTCATCCAAAGTAAGACATCTTTGATAATACTAACAAGTGAAGAAGATTCAATAGATTCAGTTTTATATAAACCAATGAAATCTTCAGTAACAGTGAAATTGTCATTGACAGAACAAATAACGAATACCCCTTGCTCGATATTAGCAAGATATGTAGCTTCGACAATCATCACGGTGAAGTATGGTGCAGATTGTATTTGACTAGCAATTTCACGAATAACTTGTAGAGACATGATTGAAAGTAATTCATTCTGAATCTAATGAGAAGTGTATTTAGTCTGTTTTTTCTCTCAATAAAAACATTAATGCCTTGAAAGTCCTCTGCTCTCAAAAGCAATAACTGATAGAAGTTGGAATCCAAATCATTATGAGGCCCATCACCTCTCAAAGGAAGACCTTGACATCCCAAGAAACATATTGATGAGATGACTTTCAGCAAATATTCACGGTTGTTTTTGTTTTCTGTGGATACACTGCTTTTGACAACATGTCAGCCACATCATTGGTTGCCTTCAGTGCTTCAGTTGCTGCTTTGTGGAAGTTACCAAAACTCGAGTAGCATCCTTCCAATTAGTGAAGCCTTTTACAAGAAAGCTTGCCTCAGATAATCTGGTGAGCCCCATCTTTTCCCCATTAACAGCTTTGCAACAAAGAAAGCAGAAAGCAGAATCATCAGTTGCATCATAATGAATCCATGAGACGATGAAACCAAGATACTTGAAAAAACCTGTTTTCAGGTTGAGCCTTGCCAAAGGAACGAGGAGGAAAGGAATAATGTTGCGGTTGGAAAGGTTTATCAGGCAAATCCTTGATCTCTTCATGGCTGAAGGACATCTTGCAGAGTACTATATTTAGGATCATGAATCACATAACTCAGCATGTGTGGATTAAAACTCTGGTGCAAACTACATTAATTAACAAGTGGTCTATACAAGTCACAGAAGCTAATTTAAGCATATTGAATATTATATCTTGTGTAACCTTTGCAATGCATGGACAATTTTCTTCTAAAATACCTGTGATTTTCTTCCGAAGCGAGTCAGTTTTGAAACAAATCCTCGTGAACTTACTCGTGGAATTGTTCCAAAAAGTGGTATGGCTAATAAAGTGGTATCTACACATACCAAAGAACGCGTATCAAATTTTGAGGGCTGAACTTCAGCAGCAGAATATTGCAGGATTAAGGGGGTCCACTACACCCCCCCCCCCCAAAAAAATTTTTTCTTCCACCAAAATAATTATGATGACAGTACATGCAAGATGCAAGATTTGGATGCTCCATTCTGGACTTATATTAACTTGAGTACCCCGATTTGCGAAGAAGACGCTTCATGAGTTTCAATGGCCACGGAGACTGACAAGGGAAGCAAACCAGTGATTCTGGTCATCCCCCTAGGAAGTGGCCTATATAGGACAGACCAAACTTCCCCTCCCTATTCTTGATTTTTCATAGTATGTATATGTATACCACTTTTGGTGTTTATTTTAATGTTCAGTTCAACCATTGAAATACTCTAAAATGCCTGTCCCAAAAAAGTTGCTTTTTGGGGCCAAGGACGGTTCTCCCTGCTTCATATTTGGGATAATCAGACAAAATTATATCGATTCTGTTTCCTCTCAATGAGAGCTACAAGATGACATTCTCTGTTTTTAATTTTAGGCAAGTATGATGTCAACAGGTACAAAAAAACAAAGAAAATGCTACCAAGAAATTGTTTAAAATCCATGATCACACTATTTTTTTTTTAACTCAATGTTATATTGCGTTTCATACTTTGTGATTTCCCCTGTGGTAAGTGGTGAAATCCCAAAGTAAACTAGTCTCCAAATATAACTGTCCTCGTGAAATCTTAAATGTTCATTAAGTCCGGATCAGTTGTGTAGCTGGGTAGTTGGCACAACACCAGAAGGTGCTGCACATCATATAAGATTTCAAATAAAAATTCTGAAGCAGAGAGAAGTTGTGGATTTTTTTTTTGTTGTTGTTTTTTGGATATGTGGACACCTTAAACAAGCTCCTGCTGACATCCGAGTAGGCTTGACTAAAATCAGAAATAACAACATAAGTAAATAAATTCATCTTAGAAGAATGTGGTTACCAAGGATGAAATGCAGGTTTTGATCTTGTGATCAAATGCTCAATGAACTCTCAGTTGAAATAATTAAATTACAATGAGATTCCCGATAATCAATTTGAAATTTTATATCCTGACGTTTTGACTAGATGCTCCAATTTTCATCAGGAATAAAGATGAATGCAAATCATTATCATTGAGAGAGTAAATTTCAGGTTCATCATTGATAAGGTCAATAATATCTTGTTTGTAAGGTCAATGGATTATGGTATATTGGCATAGGTGTGTTTATTTGTATTTTTATTTTTTTATTTGTTACATATTTGTTTGTTTACATGTTTTATTTATTATTTGTTTGTTTTTATTTATTATTATTATTATTTTTTATTAAAAAAAAAAAAAAAAATTTGTCTCTTTTTTTGGGGGGGGGGGGGTTGTTTGTTTGTTTATTTATTTGTTTGTTTATTTGTGGGTTTTTTTGTTTGTTTTGTTTATTTGTTTGTTTGTATGGGATGCAACCTGCAGTGACACCTTTGCCCCATCCAACCTTTTGGCTGCAGTCACTGAGGCGGGTGCAGTGGCAGCCCAGGTGGAGATTTTGAAGGGTGAGAAGTACGCCCACCTGGAATTGGCATACAAGTTTGTACCTGTGGCGGTAGAGACTTGTGGATCCTTTGGGCCTCAAGCAAAGGCATTCTTCAGGGAGTTGGGATGCCGCCTGAGGTCAGTGACTTACGAACAGAACTCCCATCAACATCTTCTTCAACGGATTTCTGTGGCAGTGCAGCGTGGGAATGCAGCCTCACTAATGGGATCTTTGCCATCAGGGTTGGGGACGAGCCATTTCCCTAGTCATCACTTGAACATTTGAACTTGAGGGGAGGGGGTTCTATAAACTATATGGGTATTTGATACTAGTGGTAAAAGGTATTCTTACTGGTCTTGTTTGTTTAGGTGAATATTGCAGAAAATACACTGGCAGTCATCGCCCACCTTTATTTATATATATATTTATTTATTTATTTATTTATTTATTTATTTATTTATTTATATATTTATTTATTTATTTATTTATTTATATATTTATTTATTTATATATTTATATATTTATTATATATTTATTTATATATCTATCTATCTATCTATCTATCTATCTATCTATCTATCTATCTATCTATTTATTTATTTATTTGTTTATTTATCTATCTATTTATTTATTTATTTATATATTTATATATTTATATATTTATATATTTATCTATCTATCTATCTATCTCTATCTATCTATCTATCTATCTATCTATCTATCTATTTATTTATTTGTTTATTTATCTATCTATTTATTTATTTATTTATTTATTTATTGATTGATTCATTCTTTTATCATTTATTTATATTTGTTTATTTGTTTATTAGTTTTTATTGTTTTATTTGTTTATTATATATATATTTTATATATTTTTAAAAATTATTATTATTATTTATTATGTATCTATTATATTAACTTTTTGTTTATTTGTTTTATTGTTATTGTTGTTGTTGCCATGTTGTTGTTATTGTTATTATTATTGCTGTTGTTATAGTTGTTGTTGGATCGACTTGAGAAGGTGGTCAGCAGAGCAGAGAATGTGCATCATTTTAGGGATCGACGCAACAATGCAAATGACAAAGTCTATTACCCATGAACTGCAGCACACAGTTTCTGAATAGTCAGGCAAAAGAGGAGGGGTCCCAACGGGTTGCCCTGCTGAACCCCTTCTGAAGACAGCACCACTTCATCTTCATCACCCAATGAGAGTAAAGATGGCAAGCAGTATACTGAGTGGACAAAAGGGAGAAGCTCGGGAATGTACTCCTCTACAACACCCAACATCTTGTCCCGGCGAATACTGTTGAAGGAATTTCTGAAGTCCACTTTCATCATAACTTGGTCTTCCTTGAGGTTCTGGAGTTGATGCGAGTAGTATGCACTGCCGCTTCAACCCCCCATGCCACTCCAAAACCTAACTGCCGAGGGGCCAGAAAATCTGGAACTTTTTGCAGGGCATGAATGCAAGCACACTTAGCAGCAAGTCTGCACAGGATACAGCCCACAGCGATAGGGTTGAACCCCACCATCCTCCTTACGCAGAGCTACCAGTGAGGCACCAAAGAAATGAGGACAGATGGATACAGGTGTTACCTCTTAGGATCAGAGATACCAAAGAAGTGAGCTCCCTCAGTATAGTGAATGGCCACTTTCACCAGCGGACAAACCCATGAGGTCTTTGAGATGTTGTGGTCTGAGGCCATCCTGACCACCTGTAGATCCATTTGGGAAGGAACGTATGGCTTGAATAATGATGGCCTCGGTGACTGAGAAAGAGAATGAGGAAGGGTCCGGGGATAGCATTATGGAAGAATCCGGTTAGCTGCAGGGTGCTTCTGCTTCAAGGTTTCCAGAGTGTCAGGTGAGTGATCAGCTAAAACATTCTCAGCACATGCAAGCCCGACAGCACCCTTGATATCGCCCTCTTCCAGCTTGTATGTCACCTTTAAGACAAGAGCTCTAGGGGATCACGAGACTTATTGTCTCCTGGAGCAACGGCTAGGCTTCCCTGATGTAGCATCAGCATCAGCTTCTTTTCTTACAAAGCAGACGCTAAATTCCACCTCTTCCCTCCTCTCGGCGACAGCCTAAAACAGCAAGATGCAAAATGGAGGAGGCGACACCATGTGGACTAGTCATTCCTCGCTACCACACTGAACACGATGGAAGCTAGCTTTCTGGCTGCCAGCTCTCTCGAGGCTCTAGGAACTCTCTTCAGTACATTAGAGTGCAGCTTTGAGAAAGGAGGAGGAACTACAACAGCATCTTCAACCGACTCATTCCCACGTGGTGTTGGACTGGAACTAGCTGGCAATGACATGGGGGTATAAGAGCTCTTGGCAGTTGACTGGAGCCTGGACAGAGGCAACTCAAAGGCCCCCCATGAGCTCGAACTAGGCCCACCGAAAAGCTCCTCAAGCAGATAGAGCAGACTATATACCAATTTAGCCGTTCTTATTATCATTATTATCATTATCATTATTATCATTATTATCATTATTATCATTATCATTATCATTATTATCATTATTACCACCATCATCATCACCATCATTATCATTATTAGTATTAGTATTAGTATTAGTATTAGTATTATTATTATTATTATTATTATTATTATTATTATTATTATTATTATTATTATTATTATTATTATTATTATTATTATTATTATTATTATTATTATTATTGTTGTTGTTGTTGTTGTTGTTGTTGTTATTATCATCATTATTATTGTCATTGTTATTAGTATTATTATTATTATTATTATTATCTTCGTCATAATTATTATTATCATCATTGTTGTTGTTGTGTTATTGTTGTTGTTGTTATTATTATCATTATTGTTATTATTATTATTATTGTTGTTGTTTTTGTTGTTTTTGTTATTATTATTATTATTGTTGTTGTTGTTGTTGTTATTGTTATTATTATTATTATTATTATTATTATTATTATTATTATTATTATTATTATTATTATTATTATTATTATTATTATTATTATTATTATATTATTATTATTATTATTATTATTCACACAACCCTTTAGCTATATAAACTTGTAATATAATATCAATTTTAAAAAGTAGTATTATATTAATTAATGGTCATTATTATAGGATTGTCTAAATATTTGTCTTCAGCATTGGCAAATTCTAGTCTATTTCTTTTTTGATTAGTGATCAATTCTTTGTTAGCATTTTGAATTATTTTGATTTGTTTCTTTTTATAGCTAAGCAACCATCTACCAGAAGCTCTGTTTTAATATCAGAACTAAACTTGTTATTATTTACTTTATTTTTTAAAGTAGACACACATACCTATGTATTCACATAGCACATGCATTGAAGGTAGTTAACTTTTTTGTTTCTTTTTTGTGCTAGATTAGCCACCTCATTAAAATTACGTGGGGTGGAAGGATACACACACAAGAATAAGAACAAGCTTATAATGTACGAGAACTTAAATAAACCTTGCCTACCTATCATGAAAATTCCCTTTCAACATAGTACTCAAGTTTTCTGCAAAGGCTATGAGTAACTTAATCACAGTAGCTGGTGTAGGTTACACATCCAAGGTGAAAACTCACCGATTAGTGACTAGTTCATCTCTGAGTGAATATATACTTACCATATATGCCAGAAATCAAATTTCAGCACTCACCAGCATCAAAAAGCCAATATTGAGCAGGAAAACAAGAATGGATGTGAGTAATATGCTATGTAACTACAGTGGGAAATGACATTAATGATATTCAAAATAAGTCAAATTAATTAAGATAAGTCTGTAATAATAGACGAAACCAGATTAGAAAGTTAAGAATTAAGGTCAATCCATAATAATAGACAATATTTAGATGTAGAGAGTTAAGAACTAAGCAGAGTCTATAATAAAAGAATGAAGTCGTGAATTATGAGTAAATATATAATGGAAATGGAGTTAAAGGTATGATCAATTAGGACAAGTCTATAATAATAGACAGAGAGTTGGAAAGTATATGAGGCATATCAAATATGCCTCATATGCTTTCCAACTCTCTGTCTATTATTATAGACTTGTCCTAATTGATCATACCTTTAACTCCATTTCCATTATATATTTACTCATAATTCACGACTTCATTGTCTTTTTATAATAATAATCAGATAGACTCGGTAAAACTGAGAAAATACATGAGATCGTTAACTCTTAGACTGCAGGATAGAATCAGGTGATGCTCGCTGTGGGATTGGCTTCCTCACCAAGGTTTGAAGTTGGTTTGGGAGAGAGGTAGAGCTGCCAAGCTGGTAGCACAGAGTTTCAGCTAACTCCAGCACTGGAGTCAATGGAATTCGCTTAGAGAGACTCTTGATATGCTGGAGAAATTATTGTATTGTTGCGTTGTGTAATGGTCATTGTTAAAATAAGTTTTGATACACTTTTTCCCCCACCATTTAACTATATACATTTACTATATACTACACCTGTACATTGATTAATTGTCCATTACAGGCCTATAGATATAAACTGAGAAATTGTTTGCAAAAAATAAATTATGAAACATGAACTATACATGATGATACTGACTTTATTTAAGCTGCACATGCCCATTAGATTACTGAAATTGGCATAAAAGTTTTACTACTGGTTTGCTATATAAGGTAAAGGAATTAAAACACAGAATTGTCGATGATAAAACTGCCATCTTGAATGGTGTCTTTCAGGCTGTTCTGGAAGTTATTCTGCTGAAAAAGCTGCAGTGGTACTTCAGTATACTGCAAATCATTCCTAATTGTTTCATCCTTGAGAAAGAGGTGCCATTGGATTCATTTTTGTTGTAAGTTTGTTGCCGACTTAGTGTGATATAGTGTTGGTAGCATCTGTTTGCTTACCTCAATGGAGATGATCAAAACTGCAACTAATTTTATTTGTACTCTGATGAACTGATTTGCAAACTTAAGAATAGTCATAAATGAAGTAGAGGTCTATTGACTAGAGTTGGGTGTGCACTACAATGGGTTTTCTGCAGAGCTGCTATATAACAACCACTGATTACATTTCAATCAATATACCTAAATAATAGTTCATACCTTAAAGTCATATTATTTAAGTTTGCATCTAGTTTATCCCACACTCCTTATGGACTGTGTGTTGTTGTTCTTTTGAGGTGGTTGTGCCACTACAAATATTTTTGTGTTATGTGAACTGGGCCAATCTACCAAAGTGTGGGAAATAATGATAAATTCATCACGAGAATTTAATTTATTAGTGCACTTTTTTCATGTTTTTAGTTAGCCACAAATTATTAACTCTCTTTAAATTATTCAACATTGCATTGCTTTCTTCTATTGTGCTGAAACTGAATAATTGAAGGTTGCACTTGTGGCTAGCATGTCAACAAGCTAAGCTACAAGCAAAGTATAGAAGATGCATCAACCTGTAGTGGTAAAACATTCTTAGTCAATTATAAATTAGTTATTAGGTTGAAGGAAGCACTGAAGATATAAATGTGTGTGCATGTGTGGGTACGCATGGATGTGTGAATAATTCTCTTTAAATGTATATAGAAGATTATGAGTTTACCTTTAAAATGTCACTTGAGTGAAAATTTTGATTGAGTAGTACGTATTTCTCTCTCTGAAGAACTGCTAGAGCAATGAAGAGAGGGAAGTCTGGTGTAAGGTAGTTGGTCCATATCACCTATGTATATACGACAACAAAAAATTAGGAATCTTTAAAGTTTGCACACATCTCATGTAAATTATTGTCACGTTTCAACTCTGGAACCAGACTAAATAGTTACTCACATAAATGGCACATTGTTTGCCAAACCATTCCAAATAAATAAAAGTTATTACTATTTTCACATCAACAACTCTTTGGAATGGTGAGTATTATCCTCACCTCCCAGATCTGTAAAATATCATCATAGCTGAATTCTCTGTGGAAGTGTGTGAGGAGCCATTGGGAACAGAAGTGCATGTTGCCGCTCTCTTTTTCCTCTAAAAAACAAGCAGAGAAATGATTCACCATGATGACACTAAACTCTTCTCTACACTATAGTTCAGCCTGGTTTATCAGGAACTTACTCAGAAATTGATAAAACTCAGGGTCAATGATATTGAGTAGATCTCCCAATCCCTTTAGACGGTTTAGAATAACCTTTTGGGATCTTTTAAAGTTACGTTTCTATATAGAATTGAAAATAAAATAACAAAAAAAGTAATCATACTATAAAGAAAAGAGGGAAAGGGTTAGGGGAAAGTGCAGGAGGCTGAAGATAAAGAATCGTACGAGAACAAAGGGAAGACAAGATTGGATAATAATTAGAGTAGAGATAGGAAAGTACGATAGGAATTTTGGTAAAAAGCTACCCAAATTGATAGAAATGAGCAGCAAAACTTAGGTACCTATGTCATACTTACCACTGTTTCCATAACACCCACGAAACACCAGAAAGCATCCACCTCATTATTCATTATAATTATCAAGGGAACCAGCAAATCCATCATCCAAGGTACATAGCCTGTAAAAAAAAGTCAGTTGCACGTCACTATCTAGAACACTTATTGGCCTTGTTAGAAGCAAACACCTGAACCTGAATGGTCTACAAAACCACACCAATATATTCCTAATATGTTACAACTTTTAATAAAATCTATCACATTAATGTCCACTTCAAGAGGCATAATTTTCACAATAATAAGTATTGTTTTTATAGGTACTATGCAATATCAGAAGGATACTGTCTCAGGCCTCATTTGTTCACAAGATACTTCATTTATTATGTGAAAACCACTTGCCATACCAAAAATAATACGAAAATGGTAATAATAATAATGGGCAATATATTACCTAAAATTGTCCACTTCTTTCCTGCAACAGACTCAATAAAACATGATCAGACATATAACTGTGACGTAGTAATGGAGCCACTTCCACTACTTTCACACATGCTCTGAAAAAAGTGGCAGATAATTTTCCTTTCCAAAAAGGCCTCTTTTGAAAAACAATATCCGCAGGTTGGGTGAGATGATCGGGAATCTCCGATAAATTGACTGAAAAATAATACCTGCCTGAACTTCTAGTCCGATAAGTGCATCAGTAAATTGAAATACTTATCCACATGGGATATGGTGCTGCACTTGTATGTGCATGCACAACCTTTAACCACACCCTTTTCCTCGTCTAAAGGCACCCTCTGGTAGATGATAACCTAAACAGCTAAAGCCTTCAGGGTTATTGTCTCATATATTTATATCCAATGCACCTGTTAAAATATCCAGTTTACTCCCTATTTATATAATCACTGCATCAAACCAACTACACTAGACATGTAGGTTCATAGACTACTTTGTCAACATGTGAAAGTTTGATAGGTGCGTGTGTGTGTGCGTGGGAGGGGGGGGGGTGAAAAAGGAATTACAAATGAGGCCCGTCCTTTCTCATCCCTTCTAAACCTCTGATTAACTAATTAATCTGTGAATTAAGAAGTGCTTGATATAAACTGTCACAATCAACAGTGGTTAGCACCATTGATGCGAATAACACTTCTTGTGAAGATATCTTATTTGTTACATAGAAGGAATTATTATATCCATTCTAGTGAAGACATTATAGTTAGCTCTGCCCCATGTGCAGTGGATTTATAATGGCAAATAAGGGTATGTCAACAAACAACAGAGATATGTGTTCATGTGTATGTGTGTATGAGTGTGTGTGTCAAAATACCAACAAAACAGGTTGCCTTACTACTACCAATCTTATGTTTTTATGTATATAACATTTTGTTTAAAAATGCCTGACTTTGCAGTTATGGTATATAGTCAATCTGCAAAGGTTAATAAAAAGTAGTTAGATTTTGTGGGCAACTTTTGATAGAGAGTAATTTTCCCGTTGTTATGATGGGTATACATAGTAAACTATGCTAATGTTCATGTACACAAATGCATAAATTTATATAAATAAATAAATAAAATAGCAGGTAGAGTCTAAAACATCATGATATTCGATTCTGAAATTATTCGCTTTTTTGGGGCATAACTCAGATATCAGCAACCATCTATACATCCTATTTTTAGCTCAACATTTATATATTTTTCCTTTAGGCTTTTTAAATTTTCCCACCATCTTTTAGCAACCCATAGTGTAGAGTAGCAACCATTTGTTTGTTATTGTGTAGAATAGTATTGCCACATCTATTTTAGTGATATTCCTTATGTATACTGACCGATATCCATGTTGTAATATGAGTAGATGCCAAGAATCTTTTCCATTTGATCGAGATGTTTATTACTTAGGCTCTGATGCCAACGCCAACTTCTGTCTATATGAAGCATGTCCATATCTGTACCATAAACATTTACAACACATGCACTGATATATTTCAAGCAGGTTTCTTTCATAGGCATGGGCAATGGCAAAAGAAAGGAAACAAAAACCTGTCTGCCTCCTCTATGGAAACTATGTGTAAAAGCTTAGCTTATGTGGGACTCAATCAAACTAAGCTCATTTCTAATTTAGCATCAACATATAGTATTTTTGTGTCATTCTGATAGTTGAATACAATATGGTTACACAATGTAACCCAAAATGTGCCTGTATAAAATACAGTTTTGTTACTGAAACTCTGTCAGCCAATTACTTGAGATGTATTCCACGTGCATCACTTCTCCAAGTAAAACATTCTGAGTTGTAACCTTTAAAAAGTGTAACCTACCTTATTCACTTGAATATGTGACTTATCAGCCTAACTACTGTAGGTTGCAACTACACAGCAACACAAGTATTTTAGTATAATGCTAGCATAGGGCCAAGAAAACAGCCTTTTCTCTCCAATCTACTGAATGAAAGGGTATTGCACTGGTATATTTTTGGTGCCTAAGCCATTGCAGTTGTGTTTATAAACACCAAGGAGATAGAGCTAGCTGTAGTCAGGTACCATGTTCCTGCCTGTTACTAATGAGGAGTTGATTCAATTCAATCTCCTCTATGTTCTCTTCTACATCCTCCTCCTCCAGGAAGGTAAATAGATCTTCCCCATAACTGTAACTCTTCCAACAGCTGTTGAGTAACTTCAACAATGGCTGGAACAGCTAAAGTTGATATTCTATCATCCTTTAAGCAGTAAATCTCTTCATATTCAGAACATCTACCTTTATACATATTCTGCAACCACAGAAAGATTTATTTATCAACTCACCAGCTTTTATAATGTAGTGCAACAGATAGACTGACTGTGTGCTACTGCATTGCTATTAATATATACAATCAACAAGATGTACTACAATTGTAGGACTACATCTTTGAGTGAGAATACTATTCAGGCTGTGACTTCTATTTGAAGGAATGTGGTATCTAGAAAAATATCCTAGCAAAGAACACTCACTGATGAGCTGCCTCCATTTGTTAAACTTTTTATCTTTTGTTGTAAGTTCGTCCCACCGATTCTTCATTGAAAGGTACTCGGACCATTTCATAGAACATCGATCTATGCGCTGATTGTCTGTTGCAGCAAACTGGTGGTATTTTAACAGGTACTTCCAGACTACATTGCGCATATTTGGTTCTATGCCCTGAGGAGGAATATGAGGGGGAGAAGGAAGGAGATGGAAGGGTTAAAGGAAGAAGGAGAGAGAACAACAAAAATTAAGCTCTATGCCCTGAGGAGGAATATGAGGGGGAGAAGGAAGGAGATGGAAGAGTTAAAGGAAGAAGGAGAGAGAAAAAGAAAAATTAAGCTTAAATATACATTAAATATAAAATTTCAAAATCTATGATTCAAATTCAATAAAACTGCAAATTATCATCACTGCTCTAGTAATAATAGTACCAAAGTGAGTGGACTGAACAGTGCAAGTGTTTAAGAAAAATTATTGTGAGATAATTAGAAGGAGAATGTACAGGAATGCCTCTCAAGTATATTTTGCCAAGTTCATGGCAAGAAAAAGGACAAAAATACACTCAATATTCTTCATTCATCTTCTTAGCAAGAGAAGTGATCAGTTGTAAATCACAGAATAGACTATATATGAAGAAGAGGCTGCAGAAGGTAATGATCCCCAAGGAAGCTCTTTGTGGCACACACCTATAATGACTTCATTGAAAACTGCCTTGTTCTGCTCTCCAACCTATAAGCTTGCAGACATAATGCTGCCTCCTCACTTGAGTACAATAATATGCTCATATATATTCAGCAGCTTATATGTTGTGTACCGCAATGAATCATACCACTTGACATGTAAATGAATAATTCCAGACTGTGTAAAAGTTGGACTTATATTGGGATGTAATGCACCGGTGGTGGTGGGTTAAAGCAAAATATTTTGCTCACCCCAGCAAAGATTCGAGCCTTCAGCTGCATCTCCTTCTCCGCTGTAATTATTCCCAAATCATCTCTTGAGAGTTCCCACTCCTCTTGTGATAGGGGTGACTGCCTTGGTAGTAAGAGAGGTTGAGGTGGCATTCCCTACATAATGGAAATGACAGTGAGCCAGTATTAAGTTACCAAGCACCCGAACTGAAGATATTACTCAACACAAAACATCTAATTCTCAAGTTGAAATTATGGTGGCCTTACCTTCTTTTGGAGTTATTTTAATGGGTTATGACAAAGGTTAATAACTAGAGTTGTCTATAATTAGAGCTATATATATAATGCAGCTAGTACCATTGCATATGATTGATTACGCAGAGGTTTTGCTATGGACTAGATTATAACTAGCATTTTTTTGGTCAAATTCATAATTTTGGACAACTTAAAAAAAAAATTCACTAAGATTTTTTCTGCATAATCTGCACATAAACTGTGCTACAGTGTTCACAGTGTGAGTAATTGCATGTTTACATGCTTATAAGGGAGGCAGCAATTGAGGAGAAATGTACTATAAACATTTTGAAAATGAACCACATACTTCAATATTGTATGCTTTTTGATTAATTAGTGTGCACTACTTAGCTAGTTGAACCAATAACACCCATATGCTGACATTGATCATTTGGGATCATGAAGTTCATTCCTGGGTTTGAATTACTCTAAAACTGACACAAGAATGCCAGAATGGAGCAGAACTCGGAATGGAGCAGAACTGCAACACGTGATAGTATTCATGAAGCCTATACAGAATGATCATAGTTGGGGGAAATACATTATAAAATAATTTGATTTTGGATAGCTCAAAGGTCTCCGTCAGTCATGGAGTTGGGGCTTACTTGCTATCGCAACTAGGCCTAAGCAAAATGGCACAATGCATTGATCTCAGGTTAAGCACTGGAGCTACAGCTAATAAGAGTTAGGTAAGTTCTGAAGATACAACTGTGACCTTAGATTAGTACTAGAGCTGAGTCCAAACACATGTTCTAAGCATTGTATTTAGGGGAGTTAAGGCTATAGTCTGGATATAGGGATAGGCTTATGCACAGTTTGGCTATAATCCAAAGTTTGTGCTAAAAGTAGAAGCTAAGCTTAACTACTGGCATGTTGATCTAAGATCTGGAATTAATTGTAGGGTAAATAATTGAGCAGCTGGAGCTATATAGATGAAAATATACACACAAACTTCCCTCACTTCTTCCGTAAGAATCCGAATATTGCTGCGGAACGAATCATGAGACAATGCCCGAGATTTCTCCCATGAATTCTTCTTTTTGCATTTCGGTGAGTCTTTAATAATGTCAGTGGCATTAATCAAAGTAGGTGATGAGGTGACATATGCAGAAGATGGAGATTTGTTGGAACAAGACGAACATTGCACATCACTGTGGACAGAGTTCTGGGTAGGTTTCCCATTCTCCTTCTTATTCTCTGTACAAGCTAGCACCTGTTGTATGATAAGCACAATTTATACACATAAGCATGCTTAAACCAGCACCGTGCATACAAGTTGCCAGACATGGGACAAATCACAGATATATTACACCAGAATAGAAGGATAACTTCAAGTTGAAGACATGATATGTCAACAGTTACTTTTTCTCTAGATCAGCACAACCACACAGACCCTATACATCATGAGTTGGTCTAATCTATGGAGACTGGAATGACACCATAAGGTGGGGTGCTTAAATATGATGTTTCAAGAAGAAAGTCACATAAGGATAACTAGATTTATGATATGATCATTGATATTAATATAGACGCAGTATGTATTCAATCATGTCTGTAGAAATACAAATATTCTTATTTTACCCAGGATGTCAGAGATTTGACTCTTTTCAATGCTCCTTGGATCATTGCCGGCATATTTAAAGTATAAAACTTCCTGTTAGAGTCAGATACATGAACGCTTGAATTTCTGTAGAGTGAGAGAGAGCACAACATACACAAATGACATTACACAACATACAATGTGCTGCACAAGTATGCTGTGCAATGATTTTGTGAAGATTCTTAAATCTCATTTTATGGCTTGTTGCAGAAGAATTACACTAAAAGTATGACTCCATTCAGCTCTATTTCTCTCATCATTAAAGACATGTTGTATTTTACAGCAAGCAATGCAGTGAAACCTCCTTCACTTGGACATGTATAATATATAGGAGCGGAAAAGCATCAACAACAGCAACTACTACTACTACTACTACTATTACTACTACTGATACTAATATTACTACTACAGTTACTTCTACTACTACTATTACTGCTGTTGCTACTACTAATACTAATACTCCTATAACAACAACTACTACATTTGTACTACTATTACCACAACAACAACAACTACTACTACTACTAATATTACAAACTTGTCACCATAATGTATTTTATGGTACATTTAAACGTGAACAAAAGCCTTATTGCGGCAACTGCTATACACATGCACTCATATACACATAATTAGATCATTTCACAACAATCAATACAATTTAAAAAGCAATCCATATTTAGACCATGGGCCATTGGACAAGAGGTATATAGAGATGACTATATATATATGGCAATATTTGTAGAGGATGGACCAAAATTTACATATGAATTCCTCACTCTGGTTTTTCCAAACACTTCCCTACTACATGTGCAGTGGAGGGTGTGCTATAGCTGTTGGGAGTGTTGTCTGGAAGAGATGGAGAGATGAGGCATGGGCTAGGATTTGAATTGAGCGGCAATGGCTTCATGTTTTTATTAACATGAGTCTCCTCACGGTCTTTGTTATTCTTGATACCTGGTCGTATCTGAATGCAGTAGGCTATTTGCATTGTCACGAGCACGTACACTTTCAACATTATACATATAAACTGTCACACACATGCATACACAAATATGCAGATATCAACACAAATAAATGCAAAAACACTTACATACATAGCTACCTAAAAACATACAAGAATGACGAGGAACATTATTTTCTTGCTATTGTATAAGGTATACATTATCTACAGGATAAAACACTATGCCAGAATAACTCAACGAGGTGTGTATGCTGACGAGCATGCATGCATGAGTCAGTGTGTATGTGATGTGAGTGTGTTTATGTGTCTGTTTACATGAACCACAAATTTGGAATACTTCATGCTCAAAATAATTCATGTGAATTTTTTATGCCATTATGTTTTGGTAGAATATGTCTATGAAAATTTTTCCCTTCAAATTTCAATACAATGGACATCTGAGGAGAAACCATCTGAAAAGCCTTGGATAAGTTTGCTATGCAGTGATCTTAACAAGGAAGTCGTGGTTAAATTGCTGAATTACAAAAGAGGACACAATTACAGAACACTAAGGATGTGTCCAGCTGTTCAAATATCTTATACTACATTTCTCTAAGCAAGTTCTTCTTTTTTCCATTACCTGGCCTCTGCCTTGGTGTGTATGTGGATGAGTAGTAGCTAACTGCACCAAATTATCATTTTTAAAGGATATTTATGCAGTTAAATTATAGGTTAGTGAATGGCACAAATTAATCACAACAAAGAAATCAAGGCATTATGTATGAGCTGTGTGGATGCGCATAAGCATGTCTATGTACATTAGTGTTGTTGGCAAACCTCAGTTGTAGTTTCATAGATCCACGATATTGTTCGCCGGATGACCACTTTAATACTTATGGTTTTATACCTCTGCATGAGCAAATATCCAAATACAACAAATAATATATATTATATAGAGTACTGTAGACTCACTTTAATTAATTTAAAAAAATAACAAACAAACAAGCTAAATACAATCATAATCTAACTTTTTTCCCTTTATGTACAGGTTAATAAGTTAGTGTTAGCTTTGAATTCTCACTACACTCTTGATTGCAAGATACCTAGATGAGGTATGGGATGAGCAGGATGAACTTTCATTCAAGAGCTGAGGAACACATTGTGCCATATAGCTGGTGAGTTGTATGCAGGACAAAGACCTCCATGATAAACACCACACAAAGAGAGGGAGGTGCACCCAACCAGTGACTTAACTTATACATAAGGATTTTCAAAGGAGTTGAGAAAGATAACTTTAGTATTCTATATTCTAATCTACATCAAGCTTAACAACACTCTACAGCACTGCTAGCGAGGGCTTTGGAAAAATGGAGGGTAGTGTATCCTGCATACTACATGTAATACAAGGTGGGTTAAATAGAGCTTGCACTTCAATCCAGTTTTCCCAGTACAAGAAGTCCAACAATTGCACATCTACATCTGACATTACACTCACATATAAAATTTAGCCTTCCATCGTCTTTACAGAACAAAGGGAAGTTACTGATTATAGAAGCAAAATGGTTTGTGAGGTAATGGAGGATGGGTAACATGGGCGGATCCAGGATTTTTTTAAAGGGGGGGGGTCCATTTTTAATTAAAGCATAGAAATGAACTTGTGAATCACAATAATAGCAGCAGGTCTATACTGACATTAACAGGACATGGTCATAAAGACTTGCACAGTGGCACATCGTAAAGCTGTACAGAATTAAAAGCTGTACTGAATTATATAGAAAGTAAATTTTTCAACCCCCCCTCCCACCCCCCACCCCCAAAAATGTCATAATTATGTGGACTGTGCTTGATCAAAGCAGTACTGAATCACTGATTCTGGTTCAGGTACTGCTTTAGTATACATGAGTGAAACATACGCCTCTCATGAACCATGATGTACTTGTGGCATATCTGTTTGATGTCAATATCCAGACTGTGATGAATGTGCATGAGGGCTAAGTCAGAAAGACGGTCTTGAGACATCCTACTTCTGAGGTAGGACTTGATTCTCCTGAAAGCACTGAATGATCTCTCTGCATCGGAGCTCCCAACTGGGAGTGTGCAGCCAAAGTGAAGGAGTTGAACAATATTGGTGAATTGATCGGCATCAGCATGTTGTAGGCAACCCAGAAGGCTGACCGGGTGACTGTGGAGAGGACGTTTCTCCCAGTGAGCAACCCACTCCTTCAGCTCTGCCTGGATCGTTGATGGGGTTGGCATATCTGATTCCCAGCACTTGAGCTTGATGGTCAGAGGCTTGAGGTCTGATTTCAGCTTGATGATGTTAGCAGAATGAGGCTGAAAAGTGAACTTCCCACGCGGTCCTCCTTACTGAACCGTGTATGCATCTGCTGTATCAAGTGGTCTAAGAAGGGGATGGCAACATTCTTCCGGTAGTATTCAGCACTGACACTTGTGGCATTTGCTCTGTGAGCTTGTATGCCCCCTGTTACACGTGGCATCATGATCTCTGTGTCCAACCTCTTTGCCAGCTCGTCTGCCTCTTTGAACCAGTCAGAGAACTCTTCATCTACCGACACTCTGATTTGGTTTTGTCTGCCCACAATGTCATCAATCAAGCAGTATGCCTGGTAGATGTCTTGATCCCTCTTTTGCAGCTTTGTTGCAAGAGGCTTCACCACTTCAAGAACATTCTTGGCAACACAGAAGGATACGATGTTTCGTGATGTTTTGAGGCATGCCAGCATTCCCTGTGCCTTCACTTGTGCCAATTCCAGGCCTCTGTTTCACGACCAGCTTCAGCATCATCACCACCTTCAGCTACTTTCATGTACACATCCTCATAGGAGCAAGGTTCTAGAACAGCCTCAAATGTGATCATGATGTACCTGTATAGCTCATCAAATGTCTCATAGCAGGTGTGTCTCTCAACCCATCGCGTCTTACATAGTCCCTTCAGTTTTGTGACCTTGGAGCTGCATTCATAAACATCAAGGACCCTCTCAAGCAGCCGCTGCCTCTTTGGAGACATGTCGAAGAAGAGGAAGATGGTGCTGATGACATCTATCATGTTGCGGATGTCAGTGACCTTACAGGCATTAGCAATGCTTAAATTCAACAGATGGCTGTTGCAGTGAACGTACAGAGCTTGTGGGGCAATAGCTTTTATTCTAGCTTGCACTCCAACACTAGTAGATGCCATTGCACTTGCCCCATCATATGCCTGGCCCCGGGTCTTCTTGATATCAATGCCATGCTGTTTCAGTGACTGCGTGATGGCAGTAGCTATCTTTTCACCGGTTGCTCGTTCCAGGTGAACAAAATCCAGGAAGGCCTCTCTGATATGAAGTTGGCTATCTTCAGTTCTGGGTTCTACAAATCGCTGGCAGATTGTGAGAACTCCTGGTTTGCATACTTATCAGTGACTTCGTCCGCAATAATTGAGAAGACAGCTGTCTCATGCTGTAGTGGTTGTGTTATTTCACTGCGTATGTGCTCTCCTATGATGATTATGATTTCATTCTGAACTGTCTTCGATGTTCCAGTTGCATTTCTGCTCATGTTTTTCAGATGATGGTCCAGTGATGCATCATGTTGTGCCAGAAGATTCAGCAGTGCAAGAAAGTTACCTTTGTTGGATACTTCACTGGTGGAATCATCCCTGTGGCCCCTTAGAGGAATGTTCTGCCTGCCACAGAACAATATGCATTTCACAATGCATTCAAGTGTATTGACATTTCTGTCGATGGTCTCCTGGCATTTCTGGGAGATGATGTAAGGCAATGTTTCTGTTGGGTTATCTGTAACATGCATGAATGTTGTTGCTACTTCAAGTGAATTTTTGTGGTACTTGCACTTGTCATGTTTTTCCAATACACCATCCTGCCCAGATGCCTTTGACAAATTACAGAAGGGCTTTGACACCAGGACACCAGATGATATGCGCCCATCCTTGGGTGAGAAGGAGGATGCAGAATTTGCAGAGCCCTCCATGAAGCACTTCTGAGTACACAAACCATGTGTATTTGTCTAGCCAAGAATGTTGGAATGTCAGTGTTTTAATCTTCCTGTTAGTTCCTTTTTGGACAGTTTGCTGGCAGAAGTTTCCGTACTTCTTACCAGGTGTGAAGTGATTTCTCAAGCAACCCAACCTATCCCTTCTGGATAACTTCGTCGAATCAATGCCTCCAGCTAGGATGTTTCCAACATCATACTGGTGTGGTCGGCTGGGGTTGGATGAAGCATGGGACACGTCTTCACAAGTTGATTCTGGTGCAACTGGTGTTGGCACATCTTCAACATTGGATATTGGTGTAACTGGGGGTAGCAACATGGCATGACTGTCTATGCTTGGTCCTGAGGTGACAGCTGTGAAACCACCCTCTGGTCCTTCAAATGAATTAAAAATGGTGGTTACTATAAGACTGATCCCTGCCCCTATTAGAATATTAAACACTCCCTTCTCTTTAATGCTGGCTCTTTAAGGAATCGGTGGAGAGGACCCACTCGGGTACGTTTATTTCTCTGTGATGACTCCATTCTTAAAAGTCTTAGCAGGTAAAGTCAGTACGCTGTTTTTTAGGCCGCATGCCCCTACAGTCTTCGCACGGTCCTATACGCGTATGGCTGAATAATAAATTATAATAGAGCCTAAATTAATTTTGTAGCCGCATGACATAGAAACTGCAAGTATTGTGCTGTCTGTTGATATCATTATGCTAGCTTGTCTAGCGACAAAAGTTTTTAATCCTTTTTTGTTACTCTGCTAGCATTTAGGCCGATCGTCTAGCTGTTTATGATATTGATCGGCTAAGCTCTAGTACAGCAGACAATTTAGTTTGTCTGAGAGGATCTTCAGGGCCAAAAGGGGGGGGGGGGGGGGTCTGGACCCCCTGGACCCCCCCTCTGTATTCGCCCCAGGGTAATTAGCTATTTCTCTGGTGTTAGCTGGTGCTGCACTATTTATTCCACCACAGAATGAAATTGGCATGCTCATAAGTAAAATCCAGACCCTTATTATGAAACATAAATCATAGTATGTAACATAATTGATACATATGCATGCATACATACATACATTCATTCATACATACATACATACATGCACGTACATACATACATAATATGGTGGACACCCGGCACTGTCGAGAAAAAAGAGCAGTGATGCAAGTGCTGATCCCAGATTGTTATAGCTGGATTCTGCACTTTCTTTAGAAAACTTAATTTTGCCTAGTAAGTAGCATCTGTAAGTTGCACTGAGTAGTTTGGCTATGCATGATATGGGGCCTAGACACCAGTTAATGAGCTCTCATGAAGCAAAGCCAATGCTCCCCATCTATATGGCTACTCTGTCAATGTTTGTTTTGACAACTATTTTAGGATAATGCTGCCTTCTGTCCATATAAGCAACTGAGGTGTCTTAATAGAATAGAACTATGTATGTATTATATATGTATATTCATGTGTTTGCATGTGTGTGTGCATGTGTGTGTGCATGTATGTGTGTTTGTGTGTTTGCATGCGTGCATGTGAGTAGTGTGTGTGTGTGTGTATGTTTGTGTTGTGTGTGTAGTATACAGATATGTGTGCTTATGTTATTAATAGTCTGTTACTATACCCAAATGGTCCCCATGAACTTTGACACCACATTCTTGATCATCACTTTGGTTTGAAATATCTGTATGAGCAAATACACGAAGTAAATTATTAAAGGAATAGATAGAGCTACACCTACAAATATACATATAATATATGTGTGTGTGTGTTAGTTTGTGCATGTATGTTTATCGAGACCAGAGTATCTGTGGTATTTGGAAATCAGAGAGCAACAGCTTTCTTCTAAGTAAAATACGACATTCTTATCGAAGATTCTTAACACTGCATAATTTCAATTCCTAGTTAACTTTGTATAACTGACCTTGGCTTCATTTTGATGTTTTGATGGTTGTGTTTCCATGAGCCTTCTCTGCTTAACTTGATGAATCCCTGCTTCCTATTGAAATGATAGTATTACTTTATATATTATATTATAGCCAATCATGATGGGGAAAGACAAAGGACTTGACATGTTGTAGCTAATGGCATGATCTGCAATGACATCTGTATCCATATTTTATATTTCCCTAGGCATGATGCACACCTAATTTTTTTTTAACTTAATAATTATTGTAGAACCCACCATACTAAAGAACCATAGAAAATTTGGTTTGATTTTTTCCTATGTATTCCTTTCCTATACCCTTCAAGTAAAGATCATTGGAATTTTTCTGGTAATACTGCAGGATCATTAGGTTGTTCAGCTTTGCTTGACACATTGTAGTCCACATATATGATTTGATGTGATGAAGGGCACTAAATGATCGTTATTTTTTGCTGGTAAATTTGAGCAATCATTGCATTGTAGAAAGGGTCAATAGAGCAGTTTTGATGCATATTACCTTGTCCTCCATAACCCAATGATAGAGCTCATGGAGGGTACCTCCGATTTCTGTTTGTCAAAGTCATCATAGAATCATTAAATCTTGCTCCTCATCTTAACTGTCCCCTCAATATGCCTTCAAGAGAAAATCTTGAAACCCGCTTGATACAATATCATAATTATTTATACTTGTCACAGCAATGTCAAAGGACTCAGCTAATTTCCTTTTTTGGCAAATCTACCAATTGTGGACACTGCCTTGCTCAAAACACTTTGGCACCTTTGTTCTAGCTTCTTCAATGTCCTTTCTTTTTCAACTTTTTTTCATAGCTGTCATCTCTCCTTACCCATAGAGAGTCTGCACTGTTATTTTCTGATCCCTTCAACATTGGTATTGTAGTAAGGTCTAGTTAATCTTGCCAGTTTGCCATAGCATCAACTCAGACACTATAGATCAGGTCCAAAAAGAACCTGAAGACATGCATCTGACTCCACACACCTGGCTTTCATCTCAGTATCAGATGTTGTACACACTGTTCTCTCCCAAAGCAGCACAATCCTACCATTGAAAGTAAGCTATTGCCAGATACTCGGCATGGAGAGTTCATTTTGATGGAAACATAGTTCCCATTACAAGAGCATCACTAGAAAATCTCTTCCTCCACTTCACACATTATTGCCTTTCACTTTGGAGAGAAATTTGTTAGCTTCACCACTTCCAAACATGTGACAGGTGATTGTTTCATAGTATCACTAATCATATTTGAGAAAGTGCGCAATGAAGTGTGTGAACATAGCCCATGGCTCCCTTCCATGAATTATTTCTGTTACAGCAATCCTTGGTTCAGCTAAATTGCTGCACCCATCATAACACTGACCCTTTACTAGTGCAATTTGAAATCACAGAAAAGGACCTCATTACCTGAACAATGCTCTGTGCATCAATTGCAATCCCAGAAACCACTCAAGCACAAAAAAGTGCTCACTAACCCATCTCACAACAGATGCCGCTGTTGCTCGTTTGTAATTAAAATGTGCAGGTTGTTATGAAGGCACAGATTTTCTATGTGGTCCTAGAAATAACCCCAGGTATTAATAAATTGGCACTAAAATTAGTCTGACTAATTATTGTCTAAAGGTATTGTATAGAACCAAAATCCACAACAAGATAGATAGAAAGAATAAGCCTCTATTTACTGCCACGTGAAGATTAGCACATTTCAAGCATGCTTACCTGCAAAGTAATAATAAGTTCTTTATTGTCAGCTTCGAACTTATTCCTGGTCTTCTCAAGTATCTTGCGAATCAAGCGTTCCACATCCAACTTCTTTTTCAAGTTGCAAAGCTCACCTGAAAAAAATTAGTCATACCAAATAAACAAGTTCAACACAAGCTTGCTACAAGGTTGTTACAAACTTGTATATTTCTCTCAAGCTTGTGACAAGGTAGTCACCAGCTTGTATGCTTGTCACAAGGTTGTAACAACATTGTAGGAAGTAGTGCATTCATGTTATAATTGCAGTAATGTCATGACAATCTTAGGCAAAGTTTGTCATGGCTGAACAATTCTATAACAACCTCGGTTGACAATTGGTTATGACAACATTATATGAAGTTTGTTATAGTACAACATAATCATTTTAGATTGTCTCCAGATTGTCAAAGTAACATTCTTTCTACATGATTTTTTTTTAATAAAGATAATATATGCAAATATTTTATAGCAATTATTCAATATCTGATAATTTGGGGAAATAACCAATGAAAAAAACACCCAAGATCTTCATGAATGTCGTTATAATTGCTCTTGTTCCTCAATAAAGGTGTACTACACCATAGCAGTCTAGCTTGTGCCTTCTGACAATAGACCACCTTAATCAAGATTATTCTGCACAGAAGATGCAACATGTAACATGCAGTTGCATGCCTAAAGCTAACTGGATAGCACCACAATAATTTGCATTAGTTGTCTACAGCTAGTTATGGCTTCCATCATGAATAGTCTATGAAGCTTATAACTATAATCTTATGGAACCAGTTACCTATGGATGTGTTAATTAGTAGCAGGATATTTTATTACTAAAGCTTGAAGGTAGCTCACCTTGAGAGTTAAATTTTCTCTGATTATCTCTGAATGGTACTGGTTATCTGCTCTGTGACAAGAATAAAGAAACCCAACAGCCCAGAGATTAGGTTAGTCCCAATCTATATTATAGGAAACTCTCAATAGTGTCTTCTACATGCTATGCAATGGCTAAGAAAAAAGTAACTGTCCCTGCTCAAGAGTCAGTGAGCCATCCATTGCTTGGGCTAGGCATTGATCATGACTGCTTTTAAGGTAAAGATTACACGAGCTACTATATTGCAGAAGCCACCCAGTATTTAGCAAATCTACTCTCCCATATAGTGTTCATTTAACTGCTCTGAGTATTTAAGTTACGTAACACATCCCAGAGGGGTAGGAAGCATTTTGGGATTGGTCAGGCAAAAGTGTGTGTGGGGGAGGGGGATACATGCACCTTATTGAAAAGAAATATCATGGCAATTGAAAAGAATATATATATACCTTAAATAAACCTAATCTGAAATAAGTTCACAAGTTCCCGAACACTCGGAGTCTGTGCTCATTTTTCCTCACAAATTCATTTGCAATTGTGACTAGATCGATCCAAAGCTTCTTTGTAAATGTTAGATGATTAAGTCTATCCTGTTTCATAGTACTTCGTAAGTATGTTTTTATTCTTTTCATGCAGGAAAAAGATCTTTCACTTAAGGGGGGAAGAGGGCTGAAAACACATATTTTTTCAAATAAATTTTTTTTGGCCCAAAAGGGTTCATAGTATGTCTGGAGTTTGAGTTTCAAGTTTCAGAGCAAGTGAATACTTGCATCAGAAGATATAGCCATTTTTATATAGTGCATTATTATTCCATTTCATTTCATTTCACTTCACATTGGAAGAGGTTCTCTCCCAGTCTTACCTGGCTACAATCGGGGGGTCGGCGATGATCGCCTACCCAAAATACAGTTTTTATATTAAGGGGGGAAGAGGGCTGAAAACACATATTTTTTCAAATAAATTTTTTTTGGCCCAAAAGGGTTCATAGTATGTCTGGAGTTTGAGTTTCAAGTTTCAGAGCAAGTGAATACTTGCATCAGAAGATATAGCCATTTTTATATAGTGCATTATTATTCCATTTCATTTCATTTCACTTCACATTGGAAGAGGTTCTCTCCCAGTCTTACCTGGCTACAATCGGGGGGTCGGCGATGATCGCCTACCCAAAATACAGTTTTTATATATCAAAATGTTGCCAATTTCATGGAGACCCTTACCAGTCGTTTGCGCAATGAATTGGCCAGGCGGGGGGGTAGTGCGCAACCTCTAAGACGAGCACGTGTTTTTTAGTCGGTTCGCTTGAACTGTTGAGTTATGGGGAAGAGAACAGAGAAGCATTTTAAACAGAAAGGCCAAGGATTCAAGAAGAGTGACGACAAGAAGAAGAAAGCCCTACAGGCGGCTGTTGTTGAGCCTGTCACATTAGCCGCGCCAGGCAAGTTTTAATGTTTATCTCCGTACTAAAAAGTTACTAGCTGTTTCCTTCCTTTGTTAGTGAGTCTCTTGGATCCTGTAGGTGGGGTAGCGCCTTCTGTGAACCTTCACTTACCTTGCAATCAATTGCAAATGTCTGAAGAGAGGCCAGTTCTATTTGCGACTATGACCAGTGACTATGACCAGGAAGAAGTTGGCTCTCATGGATCGTTCAGCTGCTTCTGTGGCTGTTGCTACTGGATCTACTGGCTCTACCTCTTTGGACTCAGGTGGTGTTGGAGAACTAGGTAAGGGTAACGTATAATAAACTTAGATAAGCTTAGAGAGGTCATAGAAAGGTGTAATAAGTGTATTCAATGTGGTAACTGAGCTCCCTTGCAACTGAAGCCCGTAGGGCAGGCATGGTGTCTCATTTTTACTTTTTGTTCAAATTGTAATAACACTCAAGACATCTCAAACCCTGTATCTGTAGAAGCATTCTTTGAACATCCAGTCAGTACTGGGTGCTCGCATTGCTGGAATTAGTCATTCTGGTCTGGAAGATATAACTGCAGTCATGGATATGTTGCCCCCTCTTGGTTCCACTTGTTTTTTTAAAATATACTAGGTCAATAGGGAGTGACAGAGTATTATGTTGGATGCCGCTCATAGGTTACATGGAGTGACGCAAATGCAGTAACAGAGTATTATGTTGGATGCCGCTCATAGGTTACATGATTTCTTTAGGGTTAGGCATGAAGACATCATTGATGCTAGTATTAATGTTGACGGCACATGGCTTAGACAGGGCCACAAATCAAATTATGGCTTGGTTGCGGTGATTGTCTTGGGACACTGGAGAAGTTTTAGATTATTATCTTATGTCTAAGTTCTGTCAAGCTTGTGCGCGAAGACCTGAAGATGAAACAGAAGCATGTTACACAGAATGGTTTGAGGGTCACAAGGTAAAAATTGTGAAGCCAATTTTGAAGGCTCTTCGGGTTCTATGGAAGTTGTAGGAACACAAACTTTTTTAGCGTTCAGTGGAGAGACTGAAGCTTAGGTACACACACATAAATTAGTGATGGGTATACAAATGCACATAAACGGTTGTTGGAAGTCGACCCTTACGGTCCTAGTGTCTTTGGGTGGTGCTAGGGGGGTTAGTCGTGTGTCTAGAGTTAAAATGCAAACCTACTATAGGGGAGCAATTAGAAAGGACAACCTAGAGGGGATGATTTGCGATGTGAAAGCGATTTTTTATCACTCTTAGTCAACTATGGAACATCCCAACACGAGTATTGTCCTACAGGAGTTTTGAGTTGGTGTAAGTTTAATCCAGCTTGTGCTAAAGGTGAGGTACCACCAGTACCGATAGGCCTATGATTCCTCTGGACAAGGCTATGTATGTTAGGAGGTTTTTGATAAATTAATGTCCGAGGATCTTTTGTGCAAATGTTTAGGTGGTTATACACAACCAAAATGAGAGTTTAATTCTGTTGTGTGGAGTAGAGCGGGTAAGACAGAACATATGAGTGCAACAAGTGTTAGGCTTGCTGTCGAGAGGCAGCAGAGTTCAATGGAGGGCGGAGCATTGTATGGTCCTGGCATGGGGGACCTGTAACATTTTTATGTTTATGTGTCTTTTGCTTTCTATTGTCAAACAGAGATTACTGGAAGATACTTTTGTTTATGTGTCTTTTTGTCAAGCTTAGGAATTAGTGGAGGATGACTTTTGTTTGTGTTCTATTGTTTTTCAGGGATTACTGGAGGGTGTCGGAAGACATGTGTGGAGGGCGACAATGGATGGAACTGGGCATGGGAGCCCTGCAAATGACGACGTGTTTATGTTTGCTAATTCAATATTAGCAAAGCAACATACATGTAACAAGTCTGATGCGTCTTTAATTTATGTGTATGTATATATATTATTATATATATATATTGTTGGTTTTCAGGTTGTAGTTAGGATGTAGGATACTGCTGTTGTTGAAAAAATAAAGGACTGTGAAAAGTCAAACATTTTGTTTGTACACACACAAATTCTAGTAATGAGGGGATGTATTCTGGTGAACAGGAGGTGTTTCTGGCAGCTGGGATGTGATTACAAACTGCTTGGACTTCAAGGCTCAATATCTCTGAAGTGATTTTTTTTAAACCGTTCAAATGATAACTTGAATATTTCTTATCCTTTCATTAAAAAAAAATATATCGTTTGAAAGCAATTTTTATATTCTACAACTTGCGCGAGAGTTTTTGTTTGATAGCATTACTAAAAAAGACCTATAGATGAAAATGTAACGTGATGTCAATAAAGCTATGTTCAGAAAATGAGACCAAAAAAAAAAATTTCAAAATTTCAAGACCCGCAGTTTGTAGTGCTCATTATGATTGACTAATAGACCGAATAAGAGCCTCGCAAAAGTCGTTACTGCAATGTGGTTTACTTAACGGCTTACGGTCCGCACTGGAAGAGCCTATAATGAGCTAGGAAAAAATTATGGCGAAACAAAATGACAAAAGAGACTTACCATTAGAAAGCACAGACTGCAAGCTATAATTTGATATATAAATCGGGAAACTAGAGTGAATGCGAGCAAAGATATGGTACTTTATATGAGACTATGCGATACGCAGCCTTCTTTCCCCCTTAAAGCATTTGTAGCAGGCATGACAAGGATTAGATGGACAACTCAGCACACCTGCTTAAAAAAGGCACGTGACGATCAGAAAGATTGCAAAAAAAAGTCAAGATATCTTTCAGTATTACAGTTCTATTCACGTGAGCTAAAACTTGAACTAAAAACTTGAAGTTGAGTTGAAAGCTCACTCTTATTGAAGTCATCTCCATAAAAAAAAAGGAAACAACTTCACTTAACTCAGCAGTATAATCCTTTTTATTTGAGCTTTTAAAGCAATTCTTCAAGATTTTGGTAAACAGCATATCATGGCTGATCAAAGTGATCTTGAATTGCTGACATGGCCAAGTCTATTGCTTCAAAGTAAAGGCAACAATAATAATCTTCAACTGCAGTGTACTGATGAGATTCTCCTGTTCCATTTTCAAAACGCTTTGGAGCTTTTCGATTCCAAAAAACATTATAAAAATGGATCATTTCAGGACTGGATGCCAACCTGGCTTAGTCATATATCTGGACAACTGACAGTGGTTTTGTTCCATTCCCTGGCCATTATGTGTACATTAGTGGTTCTTTTCTATGCACTTTCATTCATCTTTACTCAAGATCTCTAAAGGATTGTACTCCACCTATTTTTATATGTATTACCTGGTGTTTTTGATTATTGTACTACTATGTAACTCGGATAAGACTAAACCAAGTTGGATGATTGGTAAGGCCTTGTGCAAACATGGCTCTAAGTGTACAGCTCGGTTAAAATAAGTTAAACTAATTACTTACTTTGAAATGGATCATAAATACATTGTCCTGATAATGCAAACTCTATTTGGCCTTTATTGCTGGTGGTTGAGCCTCATGATTTTACTAGCACTGTGAATTTTAATACTACAGTAACATAATACAGTGTCAGTGACCACATGAACAAGGTGGCTGGCATCACTAGATGCCAAATGATTGACAGTGCTGAATCAGCTTATAATCATGAACTCCTAGTCTAAATTGTGAAAAATGCACAAAAAAAATATCTCGGGAATGTCCTGGACCATGGATGGTTAGCATGTAACTATGTTTTAGATTTAAAATAATGCCTTGCTACTATAGCTGTGATGCAGTACAGATAAACCTATATAGCTAGCTATTAATGCTCAGCTCAGTTTTAAATAGATATATACCTCTCATCTTTGCTTTTCCAAATTTCCGTTTTGGAAACTTGTAGAGCCTATTAGAATTTGTCAGGACTCTTACTACTCACTCGTGGCCATGATCCGCTCGCTATAATGGCACGTACAAAAATGTAGGGGCGTGGTTTGGTGGACTTCATTTCAATTTTGAAATAAGACAACTGAAGAGAGCTGGCTGGAGAAGAGTCTGAGAGTGCTCTCAGTAAAGATTAAAAAGCTGCTTGATAACTGGAAGTTGGTATTGAAATTTTGGTCCGGCAGCTGCCGGACCAGTTCCTACCCCCTGCATCCAAATGCTATGAGTTCCCACAAGTAGTACAGATAAAAACTTACCTGATTGCAATAATTTTCCAAGTTTCCTCCAAGTGTGCCAAAAAATCTACTGCAGCCATTTGTTCAAGTGCTCATGTGCACTTTAATTCAAAACTCTCACATGCATATTGCAGGTAAAGTATTAGCTAAGTGTACTAGAAGGGATACATCTAGCTTTGGGAACAATTAAAATTCCTGGCTAATTAGTGTAAAAAAATTCTATCCATGCAGATTATCAGCAAACACTAAATACAATGTGATGCTCTTGATTTTTCATGCTCTTGTCGTGTTGCACTCATAGCCATGTGTTGACCATGTGTTAATTTCCATATTCAGTGTGTGTGTGTGCAGGGTGTGAGTGTTTCATTGATTTCGCTCGCTCTCCTCTACTGGAAGAAACCAATTTTATGATTAGATAAAGTAGTTTACTCGGCATATAGAGGTAAAACAGTGTTTAGTGCGATTCGTGGGTTTCTTGTGTGAATGTGTGGGTTAATGATGCTGTTCGTTATGCTAGTAATTGGTTAATGGTCCATGTATCTGTCGCAAGTGACAAAAATTGTCTACACCTTTCATTCAGTCCAACATTGAGGTTGTTCTCAGAAAAATGCTAGTTCATTGAAAGTGCATGTATCACACTCACTACTTTGACTTATACTCTCAAATTCATTGAATTCCCATTTCTCTTGTGTGTTTGTGCTGTGATCAGACTTTTAAAATTATCTTTTCTGACTGAATACTTGAAGCATAATGCATGGTCAAGGATCTAAACAAACTTGAGCCAAGGTTGTAGCAAAAGTATAATCGATCAACTGGTTGCAACCGGACTATATACAACTTTGTTACAACCTAGAAGCCATGTAATCTAAGGTAGTTTCTAGCAGCACTTTAGTTTGTCACAAACTTGTTAGCAACATGTGACAACCTTTCTACAACCTAAAACCCATGGCAATTCCAGGGTTATTCCAAGCTTGTCACAACCTTGTAACTACTTTGTGACAAATTATGGATAGGTGGTAAGACAAGGTTGCCCTTATGGAAAATCTATCATAGAGGGGAGACAAAGAGTGACTTTATTCATACAGGGTGGAATTACATGTTTCCTTAATACCTCACCTTGCAGAAGTTCATTTTCTTTCTGAGAAGCAGCCAGATCTTCCTCCAATTTTTCCATTTGGCTCTTTACTGTCACCAACTATACAAGTACATGTGTGGATCAGGAACTTTATTTTCTTGTATGTGTAGGTCTCAATATTAGTATTTTAAGCAAACTATTGAGTGGCAAGTGAAGGTGCAATAGAGAGAGTTGGACAAAAACAGAATAAAAAATATTCTGTTGCTTTAGTTTGAAAATCCTAGTATTTTAAAACAGCATTGTTCTAGCTATTGTCCTACGCTTAGCATGTACAATGGCATCATCATGTTGCATTGCTTGGATTGTGATATGGGAATAGGTATCTTACAGATTCCAAATTGGCAAGATGATGCGAGGTCACAACCTGATACAATACAACATAGTGGAATGGCTAATTCTAATGAAAATGTGCATGTGAAAGTGTAACTGGTGAAGGAAGTTTTGTGATGAGTACTAGGAACCAGGTTCCTTAGGTGACACTAAGAATGATGTCATCATCCAGTACTTAGGAATTCTCAGAGCACTAAAGGCAAGATGATACAAAATCTGACAAACAACCTGCTAAAATGATAGTTTGCATTGTTGACACTGTTTACTCTCTTCACTTTACCATCACAAACACATCTTTCCTCTATTGACTAGCTGTTCTTCCTGTATATCAAGTTTGAAGCCAATTCTTGCTGTCATATATAGAGAGTGGCAATATGTGTACCAAGATTGATAATAGTTTCATAAAAATAGGTTTGCCCTATCTTCATGGTAGAGCTCAGCATATTGATGAATTGAGAAGCCATGTCAGAATGAAACTACAGCATTATTTTCTGGTGGCTACTCTCCATGCAGCCTTTCTCACTTACCGTTCGAATCTGCTGACAGTCTTCACTATAACAGCCACACCCAGTTTATATAAGCCCGCTTTATTTAAGTTGTGTTTTATTTGTTCATATTTTTTGCAGGCAAACGGATAGTGAGCATATAGATAAATAGATAGATACACCATGCACAACAATGATAAATTTCGCATACAACTCCTAACTCTTTCCTATACCTATAGACACAAAATTCTACATTGCACCCATTATACCTCAGTTTCTGACATGTGAAGCAATTTCTGGCACTCTTCTAGTTCAGCTTCCTTGAAATCATTCTTTAAAATCAAATCAATGACCTGCTTGTCAACCTGCTGCTTCTTCTCGTCCAGAGATTGATAGTTGTTTTTCTGCTGCAAGGTGACCATATGGGTATTTGTCATATTAAAAGGTAGCATTTTCTTAAACCTTGGGTATAATATACTTTGATGAAAGTTTACTAATGATGATAGACATCATAATCATGGTAGTAGTAATGGTAATTTATCGCTTCATAGGTATGTATATTATATAAGTTTTTCTTTGAGTTAAAACTTATTCTCTTTTTAAGGCCATTCCCACTCTGTATTCTTTATCACCTTTTCAAGGTCAAGTTCAAGGCCATCAAGCTTATCTAGGGAGCAGGTTTTGGCCTTATCCACAGAGGTATAGCTGCTCTGCAACTCTGTGTATGCTTGATCAATTTCCTGGACTTGTTCCTGGAGATTGCAACTGCATAAAAAGTGAGGTGGGAAGTAGTGAGGGTAATACCCCAAAAAAATTGTTGGTTTTATTCAGACAGATTTAGAAATAGAAATGTGAAAAACAATATGATTCTTATATGGACATGCTGCTTAGGAAAAAGGTTCATGGAGAGAAAAAAGAAAATTAGTAGTTGTTCAATACCATTGAAGAATCTTAAACTTGAATAGAATACAAACTTTAAATGTATTTTGGTAAATAGTTAGACTATAATTTTATATAGAGAAATAACAAACAACAATCAATCATACAAACGAATAGAAACAATAGAAAGACCTATTACTAGGTTTATTAAAAGTAATAATGGAGCTAAAAATACTAATAAAAAATGAACTTATCATCATGATAATGTTGTGATCTGGCTGAAACCAACAGAGTGGTAGTGTTGTCATGCTGTATTGCCAAGCAAAGTCTTTGGAGTTAGCAAGAAAATTACTTGACATTTGCAATAACCTCACAATCCTCTTGGTATCCACCATGCCAAACATTCCAAACCTCTACCATCAAGGGACAAAATGATGCATGTCCATACTTCCACATCATTGAACCCTCCCATCTGTTAGTAAGTGTTGCTTTCCCTTACAGAAGATCTTCCTATACTAAAGTATCCACAAATATAGTTATTACAGACCAAAATATTTCATCATTTCCGGTGATTCATGATGTATCTATCCCTATGATCATAATGTGCGCAAATAGTTTGTTTTTTCAGATCTCTTGATGACACAAATGATGATGGCACATGTACAGAATGGCTCTTCCAGCTATAGTCTCTGTTCACACATTTTCGGCATGGATGAGAACTCCAAAATGGCACATCCTATGACCGCATGAATTACTTCACTCTCCATCTCAAACCCACAACAGAGTTGGGTAATACATGAAATAAGGTACTGGCTTTCATCTTGGAAATCCACTCTAATTTGTGACAGAGGACATAGCATCAATAGCTCCTTGTATAAGTACATTCATTTGAGCCTTCATGAGAGATATATTTGGACACGTCATTACTCATTTTGAGTGAGGATAACTACCATACAACCAAATCTGCCTGCTTCTTGAGTACATTAAGTAGCCCTAAGTTGCTTACCATAATATAAATGTTTCCTTCAAATCAAGTTAACAAAGTGGTTGAAATACATTATAGCTATATACCATTTGACATAATCTGAAATTGTACTTCTGATCTAACCGGGGATGATCAGTTTAGGTATGGTATGGATCATTATACATATTTAAACGTTTAGTTAAGAAATTGTACACAAGCAAATCCTCACAGGGTCTTTAACTACTATACACACTTGAACTATCTTACAATTCATATATCTGCTACATGCACACTCACACTTACTCATTTGTAAAACTCAGGATAGCTTTGCTATTGAGATTGTATTTTTTTCTCTTGTGTTAAAAAAAAAATTATAAAAAAATATATATATGAGTGTGTTTTAAGCTCAGACAGAGTGTGCTTGCTCACTCATAACAATGCTTTTCAATTTGTGTGCATAATTCCATATGTTGTTGTTTTTTAATTAAAAAAATTCTCCTACATACATAATACATGATGTAATTGAGGGAGTGGGGAACACAGCCAGCATAAGGGCAGTTATTTTTCTGTTGTGTCATTGTTTTGCAGATGGAAAATAAAAGTTACGATCTACAAAATATTTTCAATCTTTTCAATCTCCAGCATCCTATGAAAAGTACCAGTGTATATATGTGATTTGAATAATGCAGATTACTTTTCTTTTGGTCTTCTATGGTATAGAAATATTCATTTGGTGGCTTGAGCACAGCATGCAGAATAGTTGCAAAGTGGTATTACATACAAGTTATCACCACCCAAGGAGATCTGCAGCTATAATCTAAAAAGTCATGTGAGTCTAATCTTCACAAAAAGCAAGTTAAATGCAGAATAGGACAAATATTATATTTTTCGTAATTTATCTGCTGATGAATAAAAACCTGTAATAAGTTTCACAAGCCATAATTACTATATATTTTTGTGTCACCAGCTGTAGGGAACCCTTTAAACATTATTATACCCCACATAGGATACATAATACTCCAACTAACTCACCTTGCATCTCCCAGTTTATTTAGCTTTGAAAAAGCTTCTCCTTCCAATTCCAGCATGGAAGCTTCATTAATGGGTGTGGCTAGTTCTTCAGAGAGGAGGCAGACTTCTTGGAGCTGAGCTACCTCTGTCTCAGCACAGTCTACATCCAACTTATTTGCTTGATCAGTGATAGATGAATTGGAATTTGCTTGGAAAATTATTGAAATCAAGATGCATATAAATAAAATTCACCAGCTCTTATCCTAGTTACCTTCATTAGGCTCCAGTTGGTGTATGTAAAATATATATGCCAAAATAAGCATAATTCCAGCACAAATTATGAGCAAAATCAAGACTTCAGTGGTTGTCCAGGCAGACTGCATAATAGGGAATGGGTGGGAAGGTGTGAGATAGTAATTCTGCATACTTAAATGCTAAATACTCTCTAACTTCATTTGTTTCATTAGGTGACATGTACTATTCCAACATACACAATGGACATGCACAGAACAGAGTCTGATCAGGTGACTTGACTTGTTTGTTTGTGTGAATTTTGGTCTCAACTAGAGTTTACTCTATTAGAGTTTTCCTTTCTCTTCTCTCACAGGTTTATGTATTGAGAAGGGATTGCCAGCCTTTACTGTTTCTCTGGCTATGCCCCTGAACCAGCTGCTATCGCCCAAGATTGGATGGATGCAGTCATCTTCTGAGACATTTGATCCCAGAATTGTTTCCTCTTTAAAAGAAATTGATCATTACTTCACTGACTGCTCTTAATATCTGACCACAAACTCTGATTTGCAATTACGGAGACTATTTAAGACTCCATAATTTTTACAGTTAGCATGAGCAAGTGGATTGCAATGCAACTGTAGATGGGCATGCAGAGTCAATCAACGGCAAGACTATTGCACTCACAATAATATGGAGTTGCCGCACAGGCTATTTGAGGATATAAAGTAGCTATTACATAACATAAAACATTAATATTCAGCCTAATGGACACACGTTGCTGTCCTATTGAACATCCTACTAGTATGTATGTTTATGGTTATGCAGTTATCAAAGGCACAGGCTATTTGAGTAAGTACTACACCTCTCTTACCACCTCCCTTACCACCAACCATACCACCGACCTTACCACCGACCTTACCACCGACCTTACAACAACAACTTCCGGGCAAACTTTTAGGACAGCATGAACTGCCGCCATACATTGCTGTCCTTATTGAAAATTTCACTGGTCGACTTTGCAGTAAATAAATTCAGTGAGCAGACACTATAATCATGCGGATTGGGATTTTATATATGTAATAACCTAAACAGAGTTTTGCCACTCTACTAGGTTGACCCATGAAACATTCACTAATAAGTAGTGAGTGGAGCAATGTCATGTTCCACCACCTATTGTTAGTTTTAATGAAACTACAAATAAAGTGAGAACATGAATAAAATTATTGCAATTTGTGTCTCAGAGTTTGAGGAAGAGAAGTAAGCGAGATGGAGGATAACAAATGAGAAGGAGATAGCTAGAAAGAGTGCTGAAAAGTGCAGCTGAACAGAGGATTGCTCCCCTTGTTGCAGCAAAGGAAGGGAACAACTATCACCAATGTTGTCCCTCTGGCTGAGAAAAATATATTCTTTTTCTCTCCACCTCACTTTTGCTCGCCGAACAATACACTGCATCCTTCACTAGTAATCAGTCACAATTACAATTTAACTAGGGCATGGACAGTACTATTCTCCTGATTATATGTTGACACACACTCACATAGACCCATAATTACATTTATATTGCATATATGGCATTTCAAGTAAGAGGAAAAGGAGTGATAACTAGAAGAGCTTATGAGAATATTTGCCAATGAATTACCATACGGAACACTCTCTTTCAAGCAACTGTTTCATTGTGTAAGATAGATAATCATGGGCATTTCTATTAACAATAATTTAGATCACTGGTGTATATGAATATATTTTTATACTAAGTGTTGTCAAGCCTTTGGAAAGAATTAAAATTAAAAATGCTTAAAAATGCCTTCTCAATAATCACCTACAAATTTAGAAGTTGATTATTGTGTTATATAATGTTATGTCAACTGAAAGTTCATTGAGTACTATTTTGATTATAGTCAGCGATAGCTCTAGATAATTGGTCAAGGTAAGGTTTCATTAAGTGTAGTCAGCTTAATTTTTAAAAATTAAAAAAATGAACAAAACGAGAAAAAAGTCGATCACATAAAAAGTAATTGCATATTAGATTTCTGTAATTTTGTAAGGCTTATAACCTTAACATGCTTTCAGCACAAGTGATCCAGGATAAACCTTATAGAGGTAATATTGCTAGAAAGAAGACATAATTGTAGCAACATACCTTAGGTGTGTAAATAGCTAAAGCTGTGATGGCAGTTGTTTCTGGCTTTGTATGGCTTTTCTTCGTGCAAGAGAAAAGCTGGCCACACTTGGTACTTGATCTGTATTTTTCATCAATTGGAATGATGGGTGTGTAAATAGCCAATGCCCTGGAGTTATTCGTGACCGAGTTATTTGTATTCCCTTTCTTGATATAAAATACAAGTTGGTCAATAATGGAGGCCAATCCATACTTGAATTGAACCTGAAGCAAAGGTTATCAATTTAACATAACAAACTTAATGCAAAAGAACAATATTCATATATAAATAATATATCATCAGCCTTTTTTAGGAAAGCTACTTTTAATATAATATATCTGCAGAAAACTAGTATAAGACAAAGACATAACCTGAATAGGCAAGTCTGAAGCCTAGAATGTGATTGCACAGTGGTATAAGGAATTTAAATCAGCCACAGAAAATCATGAATATCCTAGAAAAAATGTCTAGCAACATATTATTGGATAGCATTGTTGTTGATAAACAATGTAGTACAAATTATTCATCATAATTATACTGACCAAAATATGTATGATAAACTTTTGATAAATTGAAACTTTTAATCAATATTAATTTCTTTCTTTTTTCGCCTTTTTGAGTGTATGTTTAATGTTCTTCACATCACTTGATGATGACCAAAGTATTGGTTTAAATGTTGGCCTAAGAAAATCAAATGTATGTATATTATTTATATATATATGTATATGAATATTTAACCATAATAATTAATACCTACACAAGTTCTTTACAATGCTGGAAATATCAATTTCAAACTTACTATTTGACAAAAAGTACATCCAAAGCTTTCTTCAATGAGTACTGATCCATTTTTTTATACCATAACACAACTAAGCTGTTTACACTATTAATATTCAGCATCAATTCTCAGATTTTCTTATAAAATACTTCAATTGAAAAAAATAGGCCAATCAAGGTGAAAAGACACAAAAAATGGGAATAGTTAGTATGTTATGTTTTTGAAGGCATGATTATCACAGTATATTCACAGACAAACCTTTCCAACTTATTTGTGCCTTTTCATTTGCATGATATCTAGCAACTGGCGGTTTAATTTTCAATTAAGAATTACAATCACTTTCTCAATACCACTAAATTTTTCTATGCCAATGTTTTGGCTAGATGCTCTAGCCTTCATCAAGAGTAATGAGATGCCAAAACTTATGTGTGATTGATATATGCCGGTAGCTAGCTATACACCGCATGATGCAAACCCTATCCTGGCACACATGTCCAGCACATGAACCAGAAGTGTGCATAATTTCCTAATCAAGAACTGTATGCTGAACACATGGTAATTCTTCCGCATTCTCTGAGATGAACTCTCAACAAACTCTCACTTGACATAACGAATTGCAATGACTTTTTCAATAATTAACTTGAAAGTTACACTCTCGATATACCGTATTCACTCGAATATTAGTCGCGACTTGTATTTATTTCAGCCAAAGCAAGTTGCGATCTTCAAGCACTGCGCTTGTGCAGTGCCAAGCCAGTCTTGCACTATTGTGCTTATGCAATTTTTTGGTGCATCATTGTTGTTGTGATTGTTTCATTTCAAACATTGAGCTAGGTAGTAGTTCTGTTGGCTGGCAAGAGTTCCTAATCGCTATCGTAATCTACAATGAGTTCGTTATGTTTGATCTGTTCTTCATCCTCTTCGTCAAGGAAGCAAATGGATCTTCTCCACCGCTGTCACTTCCTTCCAACAGCTGGTGAGTAGCTTGTGTAATGCTGGGATAGCTAATGCTGCTACTTTATCGACTTTGAGGCAGTGAATTACTCCATCTTCAGACCCGTCACCTTCATAGTGATGCCACAAGCATGGAATGATTTCTTGATCAACTCGGACAAGCTAATGATAAATGACTGCGCGTGTGCAAGAGTGGTGGTGTAATTAACTTGGTGTGCTACATTTGGAGTGCAGCTTTCAGAGCGACTTCTGCGACTTATATTCAAGTGAATACGGTATATATGATTAACAGAATAATGACTTTGCCACAATTTGTAGATATTGCGAGACAATACAAAGCTATTCATATGCCACAATCTGTAACACTGTCCTATGATTTATTGATTCTTTTGTTGATCTATTTCACTAGCTATTGTTGCTTGGTGACTGTTGTTGGTGGAGTATTGCTGTTATGTATTTCAATGTGAAAAAATGAAATAAACATTTTTTTCCACATTTACAAATAGATCGGCTATCTTGAACAAAAACAGCGTAATACTGCAGCAAAAATTATTTGCAAACCAAACAAACCTTTCTCTGATATAAAGAAAGTGTGCAGGCCATCACTATCTGCTTTAGTGCAGAAATTCACTGTAGCCAAGCATTCACAAGATAATGAAAAGGGGGAAAAAGAAAAATGAGAGCATAAATGTCTGCATGCCTTGTTGGAATGAGCACTGGCCTCTTCTGCAATATGGTAGGCTTTAGAAAGACGAAATATATTTGTCTTGTGCTCATTAAAGCTAGATATCCAAAGTTAATCGTCAGATTGTCAAAATTGTCAATGGTCAGTGAATTTGTTTTCTTCAGTTCTGGATATATATATTCAATATATTATCCCAATTTGCCGACCAGATGAAGATGAACTGGTTTATGTAATGATCTATAATTATTTTAGATTCAACATTCTATATATGATTTTTTTTAAACAGGAGCACAATATTGTGCTTTTAAGAGAGTTAATAGATAGATAACTATATAGTATTCTATAGGAAGTAATTTAATGCATTATTAAGCAGTCATTCCACAAAAAATATATATGAAATTCTCTACTTTTATTTATTGCATACAAATAGCCATCACAAAGCATGATGGTGAAAGTGGAGTGCAGCTTTCTATTGGTGCAGAAATGGGGGCTTATCCTTATCAAATAGCAACTATAAGGAACTAATTTTGCTGCAAATACAGAGAGAGGCCAAGCAGGAATGTCTAGTGTCCATACAGTGCATTTGGCCAGTTTATAAGTCACTAGATCCTTAACAACTACTTTTTAAGATTTGAATAAATGTAAGGACAGTGTAAAATAGCTGAACCATTGTGCAGTTTCTACACTCTTATGTGCAGTTTCTACACTGTTATGTGCAGTTTCTACACTGTTATGTGCAGTTTATACACTGTTATATGAATTTATAATGGGATCTCAATAAATAGAGAGCATGTAAATGAAGCAACTGAAATAGTATGGAATATGTTGGACACATACTGGATGCCAACCCCAGACAATATGAAATGGTGAACAACATCATTGAAAACAACTGTTCATTAATAGAGTGTTCAGCTACTATACAGATAATTTTGGGTGGGGGGGGGAGGGGTTCTCTCCTTCTGGCAAGGGCAATATCTACAGCATTTCGTGAAATGTGTCTCTTTTAGCTTCATCAACATTTTCATGCTTGTATCAGCTACATTTTTTTTAAAGAAGGCCAAATGTAAATCAAAGTGTTGTCTATGGATGACCAACTACCAGTAATATGTTTTTGCTGTTTACCTATTCTCACGAGATAATCTATTGCAGTGTAATATATATACCTGGTTGTCTTTTTGTAAGATCATGTCCAGCAAACCTGAGGATAGGCTGTCATGACTACTTGAAAGCTACAATATTACAATAAGGAAGAGGAGGCCATGAAGGAGTAGAAGAAAGTAAGGAAGGAAGAATAGGAGGAATGGGAGAAGTTAAGTAAGTAAAGAGAGGGAAAATGTGGAAGCAGACAGAGATGATCAATAAGAAGATCCATATACGAAGAAGAAGGGAAGGGGATAATTTACATTCAATCAAATGAAGACACCTGCCATATTGCTCTACATAATATCTTAAGAACATTATTGAAACTCCATTAATGCTAGTAAGGACTCACATCAAACACAGCTGAACTCTTTTGAGAAGTAGGATCTGAATAGGAAAAATACAAAAAGTGACTATCATTGAAATAAAAATGAAAATTACCTTCATCAAAACTAGTAGCAATTCTTCCTGTAGAACTTGAATCCATCCACACATTCCTGATATAGACACTACTACTCATTAGTAGAGCTGCTGTAAGCAGCACTGCTAATGCTGAAAGTAACATAATTAGCGCAAAAGTAAGTCGCAAATTATTTCACGCTTCTTCTTCTTCCAAAAAAATTAGAAGTGACGCTAAGTGCTAATAGCAACTCGGTATAATGCGCAGCTCGGTCGATTGAGCATGTCAAAATCGACCTGCGTTACAGCTAAGCGCATGCGTGCTATTCATATGATGCGAGGCAATGGCTGACTTCTGAGGCGAAAGCTTCAGCTTTGCTTGCTTGCTTGTTGTTAGTGGTGTAGTTTTGTGTGTTTAATTCACGAACTTGATTGAGATAAATGTCCTGAGGGATTTTGGCCTGAGCGTTGAACTGTCAAAGGGAGAATTTGAAAGAAAGCTAACACGAAGGTCCTATGATGAAGTCAAGAAGGTTAGGCATGACCTATTTGAAGAGGCTACAGTGAAAGGACTAATGGAGGATGGGGATAGGCTGGTGATGAGGTGGAAGGTTGTTGTGGGGATAGGCTGGTGATGAGGTGGAAGGTCGGTGTGGGGAAGATGGGGATAGGCTGGTGATGAGGTGGAAGGTGGGTGTGGGGAAGATGGGGATAGGCTGGTGGAAGGTGGGTGTGGGGAAGATGGGGATAGGCTGGTGATGAGGTGGAAGGTGGGTGTGGGGAAGATGGGGATAGGCTGGTGATGAGGTGGAAGGTGGGTGTGGGGAAGATGGGGATAGGCTGGTGATGAGGTGGAAGGTGGGTGTGGGGAAGATGGGGATAGGCTGGTGATGAGGTGGAAGGTGGGTGTGGGGAAGATGGGGATAGGCTGGTGATGAGGTGGAAGGTGGGTGTGGGGAAGATGGGGATAGGCTGGTGGAAGGTGGGTGTGGGGAAGATGGGGATAGGCTGGTGATGAGGTGGAAGGTGGGTGTGTGGAAGATGGGGATAGGCTGGTAATGAGGTGGAAGGTGGGTGTGTGGAAGATGGGGATAGGCTGGTGATGAGGTGGAAGGTGGGTGTGGGGGAAAATGTGTGAAGGATAATGTGTGAAGGATAAACATGTTGAGGATGTATTGTTGAGGACGTATGGACACTGGTGGGCTCTATTTTGAGACAGGAGGCTGTTCCAGGACTTTCAGAAACAGAGCTCTGGACCTGACCTTGGTGTCAAAATTTGACAGAACTCAACTAATGAACAATCAAGATTAGTGAATAGTGTTGATGTTTACATATTGTGTGTGTGTATGTCACGTGCTCCAAGTGGGCTATATATCACGGAATTATTATTATTATTATTATGTGGCCCCGATTTGCGAAAACGGGGTAACAGTTGCATTTTAGAAAGTGTTACAAAAACTTGTGGCTATAGCTCCATAGATTCTGCAAACTTCATGGTATGGACTTGATATATAGCTCAAAAGATAGGTCTCTCTGTGTGCTCTCTTTTGATACTAGATATTTTTTCACTCTATAGCCAAATGACTGGAGCTAAAGTGGGGGGAACCTCAAAACCTAAATGCATGGTTTTGCCACATATATACCTAAAGTTGCCAAGTGCTAAAGAGCTGAAATTAGCACCAGTGGCTAGAGGTAAGGCGCTAATTAAGAATGTGGTCAAGCGCCCAGTGGAAAATGAATTTCGTTAAAATTAATTTCGCAACCACGCGCTTGGCCAAGTTTTAGTGCCTGATGAAACCACTCGTTGCATAGAGTAGGGCTTCTTCCTCTAGCCACTGCCAATTTCGTATCTGTAGCACTTGACAATCTGGAGATCTTTATGTGGCAAAATCTGGCACTCAGGTTTTTAGGTACCCCCACTTTAGCTTGGCTATAGTTATACATATGAAAAATGTTTTAGTATCAAAAGAAAGCACAGAGAGACCTATCTTTTGAGCTAATATCAAGTCCATAGCATGAAGTTTGCAGAATATATAGAACTATAAACTTGTAACCACAAGTTTTTTTACAACTGAAATGGTTTCGCCCCTAATCAATACTAATTCTACAAGAAGCACACCACTGACAGGGGCGTAGGAAGCAATTTTAAAGTGGTAAGGCCATTCGAAGCAATGGTCCAAACGCTGATGGTTGTAGTTCCAGTTTGGGAGTGAGTAAAGGGAGGTATATATTGAATGTACTTAATTGTAATTATATATAATAATCATAACAAAAAAAGTATTACCATTTCTTATTATAAATTGCTGGTGTCATATCACTGTGTAAGAACTCCTCACCCCTAGCAATTTAAAGAGCCATCAACCTGGACACATCAGCATCAAGTCAACTTAAATTATTTTCTCTCTTACCAACTGTGTATAATAATGTATTATATAATTTATAGTTGTGTGTGGTATTCTTTTCTTAAAAAATTATTAGTGCCAAATAATTGTGTAAAATTAGGAACAGTAAAAGATTGATAGAATTATTAATTCATAGTGATTGAGTTTATAGGTCACTGGGTTTGAATGTGCCAAAAATTGATAAGCAATGTTCACTTTCAGAAACAAAATCATTGGCAACTGAAATTAAGTCCAACCTATCAGTCGCATCTTTATGAATGTGCAAAATCATGAGATGATTTAATCGGACTTCAGTCATGGTGGACCTCAAATACGATTTTATTCTCCTTAAAGCACTGAAGGATCTCTCACTAACAGCGTTTGATGCAGGCATAACTAAAGTAACATTAGCAATTTACAAACTTCAGATAGCAATTCAGGTGAAGCGTTAAAGCACTGAAGGATCTCTCACTAACACGTTTGATGCAGGCATAACTAAAGTAACATTAGCAATTTACAAACTTCAGATAGCAATTCAGGTGAAGCGTTAAAGCACTGAAGGATCTCTCACTAACAGCGTTTGATGCAGGCATAACTAAAGTAACATTAGCAATTTACAAACTTCAGATAGCAATTCAGGTGAAGCGGTCTTTAAATGGTCAATGACATCATTTAATAGTACAACCTCATCTGAGCAGAAAATTGTTGATACAATTTCAAGTTGGGTTTTCAATAAAGTCTTGCTCTTGGTTGCTCACATCTGCATTCTCATCTGCCATGATAGTGTAGAATGGAGCTGCATGCAGGGAGGCTGCTATTTTACGAAGAACCTTCAGAGCCATGACTTTTAAGCATCTCGTTTTGGATTTCAGCAGGTGTATTTATTTGCTCTGCGCTTTAGCCTCTTTTGTCATCATATCGACGAAGCCTAAACAATTTAATAAAGTCGGAGTCAGATTCATCGCCACGACCACGCAGTGGCAAAGATTGTCTAGCCAAGAACACAACATTAGATAGAAATTTGAGTAAGCACTGCCGATTTTCCTTCATTTCCCGAGCATGAAGGGAGGAAAGACTCTCAACAATTTTCGGACATGACTGGGGGAGAGTAATGACTCAAAATAGCATCCTTATGACAATTGCTGGCTTCATGGGCAGAAAATCTTAGAGAAGCAGCATCCTTCCAGTTCGTATATCCAGTTGATATATATATGCAGTCTCAATAGTTGCGACAGAAAAAAGCCGTTTTTCTTTGTAAGCCTTCACACAAATATAACAGAAGACTGAATCATGGCCCTCATCATAATGAAGCCATGTCTAGCGTGTAAACCATTGTGGCTGGAAAGTTCTTTTAACAAGATTCTTTTTTCCAAACTCACGCTTTGGAAAACTGAGACGGTTGATGTGGCTTCTCACCAATAGAGGGAATGGGTAAGTCCTTGGAGAGTGACATGTCGTCTCGATGATGACTTCGAAAACAAAGCTAACACTAAGTGACTTTCAGCAGGCTATCTGCACAAACGCATGCTTTAGGCCAGTGCTTCTCAACCTTTTTTTCTCCTGTGCCACATAAGACAATTTTGGAATGAGTGTGTGCCGCACCGGCAATCAGTGCGATGACTGAAACTCCTTCTGCTCATTCATGATGGCCTTGAAGTCCGGCTGCAGATGCGTCGACGCGATCCTGAGAGAAGCCAGCAAGTGGGCGTCCGTGAGAGCATTGCGCTTGTTTGACTTGGTATTCTTCATCTTTGAGAAGAACTGCTCTGCACAATAAGTGGAGCCAAAGAGAGAGACGAACTTCTGAGTATTCTGGGTCAGGTTGGGGAAGGTGGCATGGGGCAGGCTCTTGTAGAAGTCGACCAGTTCCTTGCCAAGAAACTGTCTCTTGAGGTCGAGGCAGGCCTGCAGGTCGCATAACTCCAACTGCAACTCAATCGGCGCCTGAGACACGTCGAAGTTGAATGGCACACTGAAGAGCTCGAAGTCGGTGTTCCACGCGCGGAACTCCTTGAACCTCGTGTCAAACTCCTTCTGCAGTTTGCAAATCTCGGCCGCGTAGCGCAAGCTACTGAACTCGCCGCCATCGTGCTCCTTCTGGCTCTTGAAGGAGGGGAAGTGGGCCAGGTTTCCTTTTTTGAGCTGAACTTGCCACAGCTGCAGCTTGGTCTGGAAGGCCTTGATGTGGGCAAACAGCTCGTGGACCAGCTTGTTGCGGCCTTGCATAGCCACGTTGAGGGTGTTCAGCTTCTCGGTGATGTCAACGAGGAAGGCGAGGTCACAAAGCCACTTTTGGTCCTCCAGCTCGGTTGCCGAGATGCCCTTCATGGCGAAGAACATGGACAGCTCCTCCTTGAGTATCCAGAAGCGCTGCAGCGTCTGTCCCCTGCTCAGCCAGTGCACACCGGAAAAGTAGATGACATCGCCGTAGCTGGCATCCAACTCCAGCAAGAACTGCCTGAACTGCCTGTGGTTCATGGCATGGGAGCGGATGTGATTGACATGGCCGACAACCTTACTCATCACTTCCTTGAAGCTGACATCGAAGATCTTGGCACAGAGGGCCTCCTGGTGGATGATGCAGTGACACCACACCAAGTGCTCGTGCAACAGACCCTGGCGGTCCAACTCCGCCATCACATGGCCCTGGAGGCCGCGACCCGTGCCCAACATGGACGGTGCGCCGTCCGTGGCAATGCCGATGAGGCGATTGAAGTCCAGTTTGGCATCGTTCATGGCAGCCTTCAGCTCGTTGAAGATGTCTTCGCCCGTGGTGCTGCTCTTCATGGAGCGGACAGTCAGCAGCCCCTCCGTCACGTTGAAGTTGGTGTCGATGCCGCGCACGAAGATGGCCAGCTGGGCCGTGTCCTTGACGTCCGTGGACTCGTCGAAGGCCAAGGCGAAGTAAGAGAACTTTGTTGCCAGGGAGTGGAGCTGCTCGGTCAGGTTCTTGGACAAGCTGTCGATCCTTCTTGTCACTGTGTCATTGCTCAGGCTGATCTTGTTGATGACGGCGGCCTTCTCAGGGCACATGACGTCGAGGGCAGCCAGCATGCACTCCTTGACAAACTCTCCATCTGAGAAGGGCTTCATGCGCTTCGCAATGATCGCGGCCACCTTGAAGCTGGCCTCCGTGGCAGCCTTGCTGGTGTTGCCCTGCCTGACGAAAAGGTTCTGTTGGCGGCCGAGCTTGTTCATCAGCTCCTTGGCCTTGTCCTCACGCTGCGGTCCCGCCAGACCATTGTAGTCCTTGCTGTGCTTGGCATCGTAGTGCCTCTTGATACAGTCTCTTTTGGGCAAGGACACCTTCTCATTGCAGATCAAGCAGATAATGTTGCCTCTGTCTTCCACGAAGAAAAATTCGTTGGTCCAGCACTCCTTGAATCCGCGGTTCTCCTCGGCGATCTTTCTCTTCCTGGTGGGGGCAGCCATACTGATGGGGGTGGAAGTGAAGGAAAAGGTGGAGAGGGGCACTTTTCCAACGTTGTTGATCAATTTTATGTTTCCTCCCAGTGTTACCAACTTCAATGTTTTGATTTGTATTTTTCTGCTGTTTCCGGTTAAAAATCAGCGTTACCAGATTGATCGTTAAAAAACGTGCGCGTTCTTAAAATAATGATTTGATGATTGTTGCCTAGTATAGCGCGACGGCGGTTGCTGCTAGCTGTGCCGCACTCAGACGCTCACTGTGCCGCATGCGGCACGCGTGCCGCAGGTTGAGAAGCACTGCTTTAGGCTCAGGCTAGTAGTCAACCCTTTACCTTCCCAATCATTGGAAGGTAAAGGGTTCAACACGCCAGACTAGATTTAGGCATGCGCAATTAATATTAATTTTGGATCAGCTGGTTCTGATAGATGAGGTACGCAGAATTGCAGGGGCAAGACAGTGGCTGGATGAATTAAGAAGAGTGAGTAAGGATGGAAAGGTGGCATTGCTTTTGGGGAAAGATGTGGAGGGAGTAAGTGATGCAGTGATGGAGGTGGGTGAGTGTGTTATGCATACTTGCCAACTTTCCATAAGTTAATTCCGGTGTCACAGGGTATTTGGCATGCCAGGGAATATGGTATCCCCACACCAAATAACCTAGGGTATTTGGCATCCCCTCAGGGAATTTGGTATCCCACGCGCCCTAGGGTATTTGGTATCCCCATCCCGACGCCAGCTAGCACGTACTTTGTAGCTCTTGCTACAAGCACTGGTGGGGCTAGCAGTTATTTGTGATGCTGCCAAGAAAGAGTGCCCTTCAACGTGGTGTCCTCGTCATATACCTGTCTGTGGTTATAAGTAAAATTAAAATACGCTACCTAACTAGGATCAGCTTTCTGGGCTCCTTCAGGGTAAACTCCTTGGTGGAGATACTGGTACACTTCGTCATATTTACGTTCTTCTTCAGTAAACGAAGCCATATCCGACGCCGCGTGTGTAAACGTGGGGATACCAAATTCCCTGAAGGGATACCACGCGGGGATGCCAAATACCCTAGGATATTTTGCACGGGGATGCCAAATAACCTAGGGTATTTGGCATGGGGATACCAAATAGTGGGGATGCCAAATTCCCTGGGACACCGGGACATTAATTTTATATATACGGCGCGAATTTTCGACCACGCCCCCTAATTAGCGTGCGCCTTTCGTCATTAATTTTATACGCGACCTATTCATCTGCTGTGAGGTAGTATTTTCTGGAAGAGGTGATCCATTGAGGGCAAGATAAAAGAACAACAGAGGTTTCATCAGAGGATTCTCATGCCTTGAAAGAATGCTACAGACCTTAGCTGTTCAGCTTCCTCACAAGACAAGAAGAATGACTTCAAACCATCATACTGCCCGAGGTTACGATTCACACACTTCAGCAAGCTGAGCCATCGTGTGGGGCAATGCTTCAAAATCACCCCTGGCTCAGTGGTGAAAAGTGAACACCATAGGATGACAAATTGCTGCTCTCTTGCTGCTATGGAAGTAGTAGAATATGTCGATGAACAGCTGGTCAATGTTCACTGGGAGTACCTTCAAACCAGCTTTGACTGTTAAATCAGCCAAATGGCAGATGCAACCAACATCATACAAAGTTGGGATCTCATCCTTAATCAGCTTCTGCACACCTGACCTCACTCCTTTCATAACATTGGTTGTATCAGACATGAAAGACACTGCTTTGTCAAAGGCCCATTCTTAGTCAGTGACTCCTTCAAGGCTTGAAACCAGTTGGTAGCTATATCAATGTTCACAACAGGCATATCCAAGAATCTCGTCCGTACTTCACCTACCTGTGGATCAAGAAGCCTCAAAAGAATTATACAAGACTTATCCCTCTTGTCATGGGATTCATCAATCATCAAAGAGAATGGACCACTTGACGCTGACTCCATAACTCTCTGTGTGAAGTAAGGAGCAAGAGCTTTCTTCACTATGGCGGTGGTTTTGGTGTGGGAACAGGATAATTTCTTGGCAATTTCAGAATGGGAACATCTTGCTGAAAAGCTTGGTGGCATGGTTCACTAGACAGAAAGGATATGTTGTGCTTAGCAACAAATGTAGCCCACCTGACCTCTGCTTCGATTACTTGATCACTTCTCTGATGTTGGAAGAGAGAGGTGATTGGAATAGTTTATAGCACAGCCTTTGACATATCCTTATGTTTCTTGCTCTTGAGGTGAGATGTGACATCATTACGGCCACCATGAGTAACACCAAAGTCGATTGCACACAGAGTACATCGGGCATACAACAAGTGAACTAAAATGAAGGCAAGAGACTACTGACATTACTATTGCATTGAACACAAGCAGCACGCTGTACCCATGATGTTATTATTTACCCTGTATTGTTATTATTTACCCTGTATTGTTATTATTTACCCTGTATTTGCTGTATTCCATGCTTACTTAATTTGTCAATCAATTTCATTATCTATATTTTATTTATACCTTTGAAACTCTTGCCTATCCCCTGAAATTCTTTGATCCATTTATTGTCAAAATGCATTCTCTCCTCTGCTTCTTTGCTACCATTTTGCTGGAGCGAGTGCCGCACCTCCAATCGAAACAAGGTCAAAGGTTGTTTCGCACACCCGTAATTGTTTATCTGAAGTTTTTCTCTGCTAAAAAGTGTCCTGTTTTTGTTGCTTTACGAGTGTTAAAGGACTAAACTAAACAAGCTTGACACAGCAGTGGCCATCTAAGCGAGTGGAAGCGCAAGGTGCGCGTAGCTGTAAATTCCGGGACATTTCCGGGACAAGGACACCACCGGGACAATGCTCAAAATTCCGGGACTGTCCCGGCCATTCCGGGACGGTTGGCAACTCTGGTTATGTATTGGGTAGGGAAGTGGTGGCAGAGGAGAAAGGAATTGTTGTATGGTCAGCTGAGGAATGATCTTTGGTCCACTCCTGTCCCCCCCCCTTCCTGAGCAGCGGGACACTCGTAACTTAATATTGTGGATAATTTTTTTTATTAATTAAGTACTGTTGACTTCTTTTTAAAATATAGATTATTAGGTTAGTTACTAAATAGTTTCACACTGTGCTGTATTATATATGTGATGGCATTAACAGGCTCAGCAATAGCAACATTAAATCATTTTATTGATCTCCTGGATTCTGCCACCAATTCCCTTGGCCGCTCTCTCAGAAAGTGGTAAGGCCATGGCCTCACCGCTTCCTACGCCCTTGACTGATGAGCTATTGACAATGCTATTAACACTTAGCGGACCGTTGTCACGAATTCGTGACACGCGCAGGCATATCTATAAGACCATCGTCGCGTATTCGTGACAGTAGTAATTGTCACCTGTAGACCACCGTCACGATATCGTGACAGCAACTTCATTTGTGGAAATTGTGGAACAGCTTGCCTCCAATTAATCTGACTCAATCAGTAATCACCATCAAGCAAAGGATACTTGATCATCTTTGGAATCACTTCATGACTAACTTCAACCCATGCATCACTTGTACCTACCACTCAGTATGCCCTTGTCCTAACCATCACCCACTCTCATTCTCTGTCCCCTCTGATTAGCACTCTATCCACTTTAGTTAACACCAGCTGCACTACAGGATAGGGTCTGTCTGTCAACAGTTCATACACCACCATTGCCCACTCATATGTACATGTCACAATTGTTGTAAAGCCTATTATTATTATTATTATTATTATTGAAGGGTTGTTTTTTTTTTACTGCGGTTCGTGGTTGTTAGCTATGAATGGCCTGTGGTTATGATACCCAGACTCTACTAGAGATGTTAGTGGCATTGGGTGATTGTACACAAATAGTTGTAGGGATGATGAAATAGATATGAGTAGCAATTTTTATGTGACCAAGGATGAGAGTGCAAGTATGGATGTTGGAGCAAGTGGGAGAGATACAGTGATAGGACTAAGTCAGCAGATGTCAATGGGAGGTCATCGCAATAGGGGAAGAGCTGCAGGTAGAGGACAGCAGAGGAAGGGAAGAGCTACAGGTAGAGGACAGCAGAGGAAGGGAAGAGCTGCAGGAAGAGGATAGCCGAGTAGAGGAAGATCAGTTGGAAGTGGAACCAGCCGTGTGGATGCTAGCCAATATATGTGGACAACTGCTGGGGAAAGTATGACATTCCTGGAATAAAAGAACAATAACAATTAATATTATTAGGTATTAGGTACTACACAGACAAATGTTTTATATCAAGCAAACTTTACATATAAACCATTATTATTTCTTTTTAAATTCTAGATGACATTGCAGAGTAGCCCATACATCCTTCAACCATGACCTAATGTTCCTCCATCCTGCCAAAGTGCAGAAGATTGTTTTCAACTATTCTTTGGTCCAACCATGCTCAAGTTTACCATTGACAGGATCAATGGACATGCTGAGCCGAAGTAGGCCCAAGAACAGCTGAAGGGCAAACAGGCTGAATGGCAAGGGACACCATTACCAAGTGTGAGGAAGTCAGAGGTGTGACTGTGCTTTCTGCAATGGCAGGATGGCACCAGACACCTCACCCTGTATAGATGCGGTGCCTGCCTAACACACTCCACACCTACCACTCACAGAGGACATATAAAACAGAAGACTGAATCTATATAAGTATACCTTCATCCTAGTTTCATGGTTATGATTACATGACAGATGTTGCTTCATCACAGATGTTGCTGCAATCCTATATGTAAAATATATTAATAAGTGAACTGAATGTGAGCAAGGACTATATAACAAAATCACACAGTGTTCTCAGGAAAGAAAAGGCTATTTAGCTAAGCTAGATAGCCATTTAACTGCTAACTAGCTATATTGGGGGCGCTAGCTTGCTAGCTACTTGGGTGCTTTAGCCAGCTAGCTATATGGGAGCGCTAGCTGGTTAGCTACTTGGGTCCGATAGCTAGCTAGCTACATGAAGCGCTAGCTAGTTAGCTACAAGGCTAGCTAGCTACGCTAGCTAAATTATTTACTATTCCAACACTATTTAGATGCGCTAGCTAAACTATTTACTATTCATACACTATTTAGCTTGATCTAACAGTCATAAAAGAAACCACTAGGTTAGCTGAAGTAAAGTTACTTACTCACCTTGGTAACAAGAGTTCTTCGCTTTACTTTTTTAAATTATTATCAGCTCATATACTTGAAAAACCTTTTGAGATTTGAGTAATGAAGTACCAGTAAGTAATCATAGAGAGGAGTAGTACCTAGAAGTTGTCTATCAAGCCTCCACTTCTTGGAACACGAGGAAAACTAAATATTGCCCACCGTTAAACGCACCCTCGGATAGATGCGCGTTCGAATTGAATAATCTCACGTTTACTTTTCAATTAACGTGTGTGTACGGTCCGCTAAGTGTTAAAAATGATGTTTTATATGTGGATGTCCTGATGACCCCAATATTTACATGGGGGGACGGTGCACAAATAATTTTAATTTTTTTTAACCTGTGGTTACAACTTTAGAGCTCCGTAGATTCTGCAAACTTCATGGTATGGACTTGATATATAGGCAAGTTACTAGACCCTAAAGCTTAAAGACCTCTAATTGGTACCAGTGGCTAGAGGAAGCATACAATGACCGTTTGAAATAGGCTTTAAAATTTTATTACCAGGTCAAGCGCGCGGGTGGAAAATTGCAATTTTGCACCCACGTGTCTGACCAGGTAATAAAATTTTAACGCCTATTTCAAACGGTCATTGTTATGCTCTAGAGCTTCCTCTAGCCACTCGTACCATTTTCATTTTTTGGCACTTCGCAACTCGGAGTGGTTTTGGACGGCGATTTTGGGGTGCAGGTTTTTGAGGTCTCTCCGCTTTAGGGTCTAGTAACTTGCCTATAGTTATACCTATGAAACATATTTTAGTATCAAAAGAGAGCACACAGAGAGACCTATCTTTTGAGCTATATATCAAGTCCATACCATGAAGTTTGCAGAATCTACTGAGCTCTAAAGTTGTAACCACAGGTAAAAAATTAAAAATTAAAAAATGCAACTGTCACCCCTTTTAAGTGTTAATACGCCTGCCTATGCAGAGTAGTAATTGCACATATATTTCGTAGTAATTGGCATTAGCTATCACTTGAGTGAATAAAATTTGAAAGTTGATTATTGAGAAGGTAATTTTAACGTTATTATGTCAACTGAGAGTTCATTGAGAGATTATCACTGTCTTGCCTAGGAAGGTGGATGAATAATGGAGGATGGACTCTGTCCTTGTCCTCGCTAGTTGGAGGATGTTGAGTACTGAAGGTGTTGGCTTCAGTTATGTATGGTATATAATATTGCCAGGGCTAGAAGCATTTGGGTGGGGTATGTTGGTGGGGTAACTTGGCTCTGGCAGATGTGGTACCCATGGAAGTGGTACTGGCCCAGGACAAAGAAGGTTTCTGTTTTCTCCAGAAGAAGTTTTTAACTTCACATTGCTCACAAGGTGGATGGTGGAGTACCTAATCAGTGAGAGGGTTTTTGAAAGAGTGATGTTAGTTCATGGTTGATGTTCACACTCCTGTGAATATATTATCCAAAGAAAAACCTAAAATGACAAGACTGGATGGAGCTTGGATATGGCTAGATCATTACAACCGTATATACACTAGACTAGTGTGTAAACAAGAACAAATTTGTATTTATTTATGTATAATAGACAACTGACACTTTCCCATTAAATATATATATATATATAATGTTTAATGTTTTTGTCTTGGGAAGAAAAAATATATATATATATATATATTGGATTGATGTGTTTAAAAAGGAAATAGGACCGCACCCATGTAGAGCATAACCAGTTTAGGTGACCATTAGTGTTGTGGTTTCTGTATATTATATTTCAGTGGAGAACTAAGTGTTCTAAAAACTCCTATATTAAAAAGAAAAAGTTTAGTTGTTGTCGACTATGCATATGCAGCCACAGCTTGCAACTATTGTGTCTGTATCCATTTATATCCCATTATCAGCTTCACAAAAAACAGCAGAAATATATGGTAAATTGCTTTGTGAATAACTCACGAATGTTCTGAAAGATTCATAGAGAACAAATATCATGAACTACTTACCTTGAGAACTAACATTGAGAACCAAGACTCCCTGTTCACATTTTGCTTCCTGAGGTTTTGTTGCCATCGAAAAGCCTGAAGAACCACTCACAAATGCTAGAAGATCAGCCAGACACTCCTTTGGACTTGGTACAGCAAGAACTCCATAAATTAAAGCACAGAACTGAGTGTGAATCAGTTATTCAGCTTATTACCAGTGTTTTAGCTTGACGGCACCATTGGTTAAATTACTCACCAGAAGATCCTTAGCAAACACTTAATTCTACAATCTAGAAATAGATTAGTAGGGTTGAGTATTGGAACCTTCTGATGCTGACGGTTTTATGAATGTACCTACTCTACAGAAGTTATGTATGATGGAAATAAAAATAGATACTTAGATCTCGAAGATTAATTTCAAGAGCTAATAACACCTTTTTGTCTGCAGTTTATTTGTCTGCAGTTACATTCTTTAGTGATAAATTTAAAACTTACTGGAAATCTTTTTTGGATCACACCATTATTTAGACCTCTAAGAAGATGCATATGTCAGAAATGTAAGCATTTTGGGTGAAGGAGGGAAGGGTGAAGTTGTCTGTCTAACATGAAATTTTGATCAAACCAAAAAATAGGAGTGCTAGCTCACTCCGATATTCCATATCACCAAACAGGTATCGTGCGAATGTTTCACGTGAAGTTCATGTAATATAACATGCAAGTACTTTGTCATCATTTAAAATATGCCTCGTTTCAGCATGTATCAGTAGCATCCTGTCTCGTGGCTGACCGGTTCAGGGGACTCTAAAACGAAGTGCCATATATTATCACAGGATGGCAGTCGGTCAGCAAGTCCCCAGGCACCTCCTCCTCCTGCATCCAGGTTCACTTCCATCAGGAGTATTTCCGACGTCTCCATATGTTCTTCCATCCTGAGTCGCTCTTCCTCGCTCTTCGCTTGCTGTTGGGTGACAGCTGCATTAGCATGCAGTGACAGTGGCCGGAACAGGTTGGCCGTTGCATGGAAAGCTGTCAGGAGGGGTGGAATATCGATTCCCAGTAGCGCGTCATCTGATAGGTCATGGCTTGCTGCCGTGTGGCACACATACGTCTGCCCATTCAATTCCACAGTGATGCACGCTAGTGGCAGATTGTCAATCTGACCATTAGCAATAGAAATATTTGCCACTTGGCCTGTCCATTGGTTATCCTGCACAAACCTGGCATTGATGTTGGCTCCTGAGTCCAAACGTAGTCTGTCACAGGTGACATTAATCTTGCCTGAGACATGCACACTCCCGTCGTTCTCCAGAAAATCTCAATGGGGCAAGCGTCATCATGTCCCCCTGTATAACTGTTTGCAAAAAGTGGTGCCATGCTCTGGAATAAGGTCAGCTGCCGAGGCTGTGAAGACCTTCTTGGGGCATGTGACTCCAATATACCTCCACTCGTGGCAGTTGAAGCATTGGGCTCATTTGGTCATCAAAGTAGTGATAAATATTGTTAACCTTCTTTTCTGAGCTGTCTAAATGGCTGGATGCCATGGTGTCGTCTGTGCGTGACTTCTCGCATCTCTGGAGGAATCCTTGTGTAAGTGGTATTGTCCCAGACTTGTTTGTCAGGTTTGCTTTTATTAGTACCGAGGAGTCGAGGTTTCTGTCCTGCAAGTATTTGTTGCCCAAGATACTCGCCTACCTCGTGGTAGGTTTCTGTGCCTGAATCCAACATGCTATGTGGTTGGGGATGGTCTGGGGAGGGTCAGGGGGAAGTTTTCCTTGGAGAATACTCCTACTATATCCTTCTTGAAGATACAGTTGGCTACTGTCTCTCCTAAATCTTGTATCCAGCAGGCCCACTGAGTGAGGGACTCACCTGACTTCACCATGGATTCCAGAATTTTTTCATGTGGGCAGACTGTGATTACCAATCCTGTCCAGAATGGCTTTTTTGCCTTCTCATGAGTGAGCTCATCTGGGAACAGTATTTTCTGTCAGGGCATCCTCCTTAAGGAATGGTCTCAGGTGGAGCAGCCAGTTCCCAGATGTCAAAGTTGGCCATGTGTCTCTCAAATTGGGCAAATCCTCATCCAGTGTGTCTCCATTGCTCATTGGCTGTAGCTTGGGCAGTTGTACTCGGGGTCCCGCCTGAGCGACAACCGGTACCGCCACCATATCTGTTAACTGTTGAAATTCTCTCTGCTCTTGACGGGCCTTCTCTTCATTCTCCAGTTCCCACTGCTTAAGATCCACTCCCCTCTGTGCCTTTCTTGCTGGTCTTCCCTTTTATTCTTTCCACTGCTGTGGCTGTAATGCTGCCTCTGCATGTCGTTGACGCTGTCCTCCTGATGTTGGCAATCCTGAGCTAACCTAACCTGTGTGTTCCTCCCTCCTGGCCGCTTTGATCTGCTGTTGCTGCACCAATATCCGTAGCTGCTTGGCAGTTGGGTTCAGCTTTAGAGCTGTTGCTGTTTGCTTAGATACGCTCCTCTTCTGGTGATTGTAGTCAGTAGTGGTGTTCCAACTGTTGTCAGAGGTGATGTCTGCTTCATTTTTCTGCCAACTTCTACTTCATGTCGACATAGACATCTCAATTGTAGTCCAGTAGTGTCCAGTTGGGTCACTTTATCATTAGTTCCACTGGTCACAATCAATAATAAAAATCCAATTTCCACACTTTTGCATAATACTTATACAATTTTACACGTCTGCACTAATACTGAGCAGGCTGTCTCTCTTCGACGTCTCCTACCCTCGACAGTTGCACACAATGAAATCAATCACCATAACACTCACTAGAGCTAGCAACTCTGCCACTACTCAAACTGGGTTCAAACCTATTATGCTGCCAGGGTATGCACTGCCCCTAACAGTCTAGCTAAGGCTTTATGCTCTGAGTGTGTTAGGCAACTAGTTATAACAGCTTTATTCACTCAAACAAGACACAAACTCAAAACCGATTAATCTGTCTAGAGGAAGGCTTAGGCTGGCCTCCCCCCACCAGGGATGTGATCATATAAGGTAAAATGCATGAATGTGGTAGATTAAGACTAAGTGTCAGGTCTGTGTGTTTGTTTATGCATGTGTCTATTAGGTAAGTGTGATCTACTTCGGTCAACAGTTTGCTTGTGAGCATTCTGCAGGTTCCTGTGTTGTTAGGGCTGTTAGGGAGGTCCCTAATACCCCCTCACATGTGACTCACTTTATAATGAACTGCACTTATGACCATTGCGCAACCACATTATTATGCAATCCTTACTTTATCTATAAAAACCCAGTTCCGCTGGCACATCTCTCATTCACTGAGGAGGCCCTGCCAGAATAGGTGAAATATTTGAAATGAGAAGTTTGAAGGAAAAAAATTCTACCACCAAATAAAGAAACAGATAAACTCAAATGAGTATCACGACAAGTTCCATGGCCAAAACTAGCGTGGAAACTGAGAACTACCATTTAGCATCACACAGATTGTTGTTGTTACTGCTCCAGCTGAGCCCCAGCCATGGCCCAGCTCTAGCCTTTGCCCTAGGAGTTCAATTTGATGAAAATTGTGAAGAAATAAATAGATATTTGATATTATTGCATTTAGTATTCCAAGTCCATTATACAATAATAACTTTGGATGAGTTTCTGTTTGATGAATAATGGTAAAAAAATTAAATTAATATTAAGTGTATTAAACAAACAAAGAATGTGTATATATAGTTACCATATACATAATTATATGCATAGAGTGAAATATTTTTCAAACCACACACAATTATTATTACACACAACTACCAATAAAAAAAACACCCACCAGCACAAATAATAAAGCTAATATAAACAACTCCATACAGCAGGAGTGAGCCTTCCATCTGCACAAGTATATAGTAAACATTATTCATATACCTCACACACCAAAATAATTAGGGAATGTAGACCCTATTTTGAAGCCCAAAACTACAGGAAAACCTCCTAGCATAAAAATATGATAGTTTTGCCAATTTAAGTCAAATCGATGAAATAACCTTCAAGACTATCATGTATCATATCTCTAGCACAAATAACCTGCATATTATGGGTTCTTTCATAAAGTGTAGATCCCAAATCATCCACTAATCCATTTTTAGATCCAGTAAGGCACAAAAATGGGAAAACATCTGAAATATGCCTGTATGCAATACAATTAAACTCACCTGAGTTGATTCAGCAGTATCTGCAAATATTTATTGCCAAGAAAGAAGTGATCTATCAGGTTGTTTACTGGAGGTTTGTGATCTTTGTATAATTTGCTTATTTGTATACAAGTTAATAAAATTTTGGGAAATGATATGCGCTATGGTTGGTTACTAAGGAGTTATCCTGAGTAACTGTTACAAAGTTCTCGATTTATGAAGAAGGCTACTTAACTACAGAGCTTAAAACTGGCTAAAAATAGAAGGAAGACCAAAAAATGTTTCAATTACGTATATCAGGAACTATGTAATACTCCATGTATTGGATTGACCTATTTATAAAATGACAGGTGGAAAAACCACAAAAAAGTCAGTAAATGTAGAGACACACCCACATGAAATTACACCCATCTTAGTCTGTCTGATACATTGCTGTCATTATTCAGACATCACGTGCATTTGTTGTGTGAATCTGTTGTAAGAGAGTGTGGATACATTGCATTGTTTTCATTCTAATTATGCCCTGAACCAAATTTCACTTCAAACGTTGGCTTTGTACACTATACAAGTTAACATACCACATCTTGTTGTTTTGTTATTAGAGTCAGCCAAGGATCAGCAAGCATTTTTTTCAGCCACCTAGTAGGTTCAGGATAATTCTGGATCAGTTAAGATAGGTCTCTCTCTGTGCTCTCTCTTGATACCAAACCTCCATAGATTCTGCACACTTCACTGTAATGGACTTGATATAACTCAAAAGATAGGTATCTGTCTGTGTTCTCTATCTTGATGCTAAACATGTTAGCTTCATAGATTCTCCACACTTCACTGTATATATAGACTTGATATATAGCTATTAAAATAAGTCTATGAAGAGATCACATGGCAGATGTTTGGAGCATTGAAGATTAGTAGTGACTGGAAGCTCGTATCTACTACTTCATGTAGTGAACAAGTATTCAACTTAGCTCAGTGTGCACAAGAACTGTATATAGCTTTGGCTGCTACCTCTTACTACTCTTGTGAGCCATGTGGACTAATACATTTACTATTGTATATGTGAATTGAGTATTGTGGATAAACACATGCATGGACGTAGGACCCTGATCAACCTGAATGGCTTTGGCCATTTAGGTTTTCTTCTACAAGTGGGTTTAGTTTCAAAAGAAAATGGTTAGTCAATGTTGCACATGTGCAAAGATTAATTCACTTCACTTGTGCAACTAGTTTTGTTGGTCTAGCTATATAGTAGTTCAAGAAGATGTTGTTCTTCAGTCGATTTCCCCCTGATTTCTGAAGAGCCCTTCCCTTTGAGACATTTTGAAAAGACAAAGTCACTCTCTTCAGAGCAGTGTCTCCACTTATGATAATGCATGTGTGTTCAAGTTTATATTCCTGAAGTTTAAAATCATGATTGATTATGTCACCAGAAGTAAGCACAGAAGTAGCATGTTTGGATAACTCTATTACTGCCATTTTCTAGTAGATAATTCTTGGTTTGGCATGTTTCTTTCACAAAATAAAATGTAATCACAGTTAAAGTTTTAAATGATCAACTATATATCTCTTTTTTTTTCTCCCTCATGTAATGCGTACAATAGATCCACGCATAGTAATAGAAGACTCCAATGCATACCATGACTATTCTGTTTCTCAATTAAGGAATAGTAACAATCACCCCGAGTAATTCCCTCGATGTTGCAATCAGGCTAAGGCATGTGCTGTATTACATTGTAAGAAGAACAAACAAATGTTGGGTGGGCAACTGTTACCAATTCCAAAGGCGGCTGTAGTTAATCCTCTATCAATACATCCGCTGTTTGGTTGAGTTCTGCTGTGCAACATTACAAGTCCTTGAAGAAGACTGTAGCTGATCCTACATAGTTAGTCAACAATAGCAACAAGATTTGGTATTTGCTGATTTTTAATGAGCAATGTATTGTACAAGGCTACAGTCAACAATATGAATGGAAGACATGGCATGTGATAATATGTAGTGTTCAACAACAACAAAACTCTGAGCTGGACTTTGTGGAACTTGGTGTAACCAATGAACTAGAAACAAAAAATTATAATATTAACTTGAAAGAAGCAGAAAATAGTTAATTTTACTGATGAAAAATACAAATATATAAATAAAAGATAAGATGAACTATAGGCTAGTAAATGATTAAAAATGGACCAGTATCCATCAGACTATTGGTCAATTCACCCAAGCTTTGAGGCAGGATTTCCTCTCTAAATTGCTACAGAGAGTCGCTGTATGTTGAGGTGGAATGATAATTCTCCTTTGATGCTTGGATTGATCTGTTTAAATGCGTAAGTGCCTTATGGGGCAAACTTGCAATAAAATTTTTTTTTAAATAATTTGTGTGGACATCTAGTTCTTGTTGTGCACAGTGAGTAGACTGTTAAATGACAGTAAAAAAATCTTCCTCATGCAACAACAATCGGGGACAGATGTCATTTTTGCATAAGCACTTCGTTTACCTTTGGAGGAGAGATGATCCATAAGCGATGAGTTAGATCAGCACTTTTGACGACGATTTTGGCGATTCTGGATCAGATTCGGCTGAAAAGAAAGAAAAGGTTAACTATGCCTACAGGGGAGACACTTGGGCCCACATAGCCTTGAGAGAAGATGGATTTATCAAGGTATAAAGAAAGCTCTCTCTTGGTTTTGTTTGCCATAGTCAATTGACAGCAATTTGTAGAGCATAAACTGTAGCATATTAGCATTCCAAGGATATCAATTGTCAAAAAAGTTTATTTCTGGGCCAAAAGTTGAGCTATAAATACATGTTGGACTTGTTTGTTGTTTATCTTGAATTTATTTATCACAAACAGTGTTTACATCTGCAACTTCCTTATGGACACCCTCAGAAAAAGCGAGTGTATGCGAGGCTCCTGACATATCTCTTAACTAAAGATGACGAAGCTCAGCCTATGTTTGGAAAAGCACAACCTTCAGGTATGAGTACATTATAAAAGTTTGAATAGATATTTAATTAGTTTATTTGATATTACAGGGCCTGAGGATATGTGAGTGGAGTTGTATGAGAGATAGAGGTGAAAGAGGCAGAGGTGCAAAGATTGTGTCCTGTATTAGGTAGGCCAGAGTTGGTACCAGCTCTAGGTATGCCTGGGCATCTGGCACTGGTTGTAGCATGCCTGACACTGGTTCTAAGCATGCCCGAGCATCTGGTACTCATTCTATAGGCTATGTGATGTTCATAGTACATAGTAAGGAAAGAGCCTGCTCCATTGAATTTGTTATATGGAGGAACTGCTGACCCAACCTCTGCCTCTCTTGATATAGCTAGCTAGTACTATTGTTGAAGTTTTTACCTTTTTTATAGTTGAGGTCTGGTTGAGGTCTGGTTGAGGTCTGGTTGAGGTCTGGCTGAGGTCTGGCTGAGGTCTCTTTGAGGTCTGGTTGAGGTCTGGTTGAGGTCTGGTTGAGGTCTGGTTGAGGTCTGGTTGAGGTCTGGTTGAGGTCTGGTTGAGGTCTGGTTGAGGTCTGGTTGAGGTCTGGTTGAGGTCTGGTTGAGGTCTGGTTGAGGTCTGGTTGAGGTCTGGTTGAGGTCTGGTTGAGGTCTGGTTGAGGTCTGGTTGAGGTCTGGTTGAGGTCTGGTTGAGGTCTGGTTGAGGTCTGGTTGAGGTCTGGTTGAGGTCTGGTTGAGGTCTGGTTGAGGTCTGGTTGAGGTCTGGTTGAGGTCTGGTTGAGGTCTGGTTGAGGTCTGGTTGAGTTCTGGTTGAGGTCTGGTTGAGGTCTGGTTGAGGTCTGGTTGAGGTCTGGTTGAGGTCTGGTTGAGGTCTGGTTGAGGTCTGGTTGAGGTCTGGTTGAGGTCTGGTTGAGGTCTGGTTGAGGTCTGGTTGAGGTCTGGTTGAGGTCTGGTTGAGGTCTGGTTGAGGTCTGGTTGAGGTCTGGTTGAGGTCTGGTTGAGAGGTCTGGGACCACTTAGTGCAAAAAGCCAATAGTTATTATATATGGCAAGGACAGGACACCTAAACTATGGCATGATACTTGTGTGGAGGAGAAATGAGCTTTTGTTGATATGCTCATTATTATGGATATTATAAAACCTCAATCTCTAGAATTGTATTGGTTTAGTGAACACCCCCATTTCTCCAGAAGTCTGGTACATCGAGTAATGCCTAAGGTTTTTGTGATTAATACTCTCAATTCCAGCATTGGCAACCCAAATTACCACAGGCTATATAAGGTTCCTTAAGGAAGTTTAAGTCAGAGTACACTTTGCATTCAGGAGCTTAGCATTGATGAAGTTAAGATTCCCTTCCAAGGGAGGCTTAGCTTCAAGCAGTATGTGAAGAGAGTCAAGGAGATGATGCAAAAGAGTGTTTGCTCATTTGGTAGAGTGCTTTATTTGGAATGCCTTTATACTGTCCTTTGTGGGTGCTCCTGCATCAGAGAGGAAGTGCAATTATCTGTGTGCTCAGATTTCTCTAGCAAACGGTTCCTTGGTAGCATAGACATCAGCCGCATAGTATGGTAACTGCACAGCTTGATCATCTGAAATTGAATCTTGGACATTTCCTCTAGTGTTGTGTATATCGTATTTATTAAGAGGCCAAAGCTGTTTTGGAAAATACCATATCTTTATGGAATACTAGCAATTCGATGCATCTTCACCCACCTTGGTTCTACTCATCTCCTCTCGCTCTGCCCTGCCCTGCCCAATGTCATTATCAAATGTGAGTACATTGTACCTTGCAAGTCGCTTTCATTTATATAAACAGAATGCATTTTATTAGTGTGTCATGTCTTAAATCCGTATAAGGTATTCGGCATACTTGGATGAGGTCTTAACTTGTGTTTTTTCTTGTGTATGTGCAGTGCAGGAACTGGATAAAGGCTGCGAGCTTAACTCAAGGCCTATTATATACAATAATATGTCTAATTCTATAATATTGTTTATCACATGGAGTAGGAGCAAGTGCGGCCCTGCGGTGTTCGCCGCAAGAAATAAATAGAGGGGCAAAGACAAAAAGAAGAAAGAAAGGGGAAAAGTGGGCGTGGAAAAATACTAACCACATGAATGCGCAACCATAGTAATAATTCCTAAGCCTAGAAGACTAACTTGTTGTCAATTATCGTGGTTAGTACATCAAAAGATAATATCTCTGGCCCTCATCAGCCAAGAAAAAAAAATTTCCTAGCTAGATGGATAGCTTGTATAACTAGCTCTATAACTCATAACATGTTACTTACTATTCATGCACACCACACTGTAATAGATGCAGGAGACACCAGCTATTGAAGTACTATGCTGATGCTATAACCAGCTCACATGGCAGAAATGTTGGAGAGGTGTTGGATGAAGCACACAAAGAAGAAAGGAATGGAAGAATGCTGATGAACATTCATCAAAATGTGCAGTTTCATGGCAGACACGGATTGGCATTAAGAGGATATGATCATAAACAGAGCAGTTATTATCAACTGCTAAATCAAACGTTATATAGCTCTATATAACATAAATTATGTATTGGACATTTAGGATATAACGGAAGGGCTAGAAAGAAAGAGTGACAGATACACAAGTCCAGATATCAGAATAAAACGTTATTGCTCAAGTCCTACAGCATTCGTGAGATAGTTGAACAAATTCAAGCTGCTATTATAGTGGATGAATGTGTGGATTCATCTGGTAAGGAACAACTTTTGTTATGCCTTAGGCATGTTGGAGCAGATGTGTTGGTTCATGAAGACTTTATTGATTTGTAAATTGTATCATTCTCCAGACATCACTGCCAATACACTTGTGCAAGTCATTAAAGACACACTAACAAGGCTTAATCTCAACCTATCACGATGTCATGGGCAGTGCTATGATGGTAGGAGCAATATGGCAGTAGAGGACCAGATTCTTTAAGAAGAGCCTTGTGCTATGCCTCAAGTCTGGGAGGTATTGCTGATTGTATTAACGGAGTAAAATTCTACAATCCATGTGTGGCTACAACTACAACTAATGAAATAAGCAGTTCTCTCCAAAACATCAAACTCTGTTTAAATCTATTCACATTGAGGAATTTACAGATGCTGTCGAATTTGTGATTCTTTGCCAACATGCTACTGTGTGGACACTTAGCACTAACTACCCCGAAGGTGATAATAGTGATAGACTTGTTGATTGGTTGTGATAGTTTGTGGGTAGCCAGAGAGTTTGTGTGTATGTGTCATGAATGTGTTGTTGATTGGTACTATTTAGGTAGATGTTTGTGTGTATAGATAGAGTAGAGATTTGTGTAGTATGTAATATATTGAGATGTTTGTGCATGTTTGTGCAGGATAGTTTTTTTTGGTGATGTGTTGTTGATTGGTAATGATAGCATATATGAGTACAGCTCCTATATCGCATGCATTTTTCACAATTCTATTTTCTATGTGCAGTCAATGAAGTCAGACTAAAGCTACGTTCTATTCTGGTAGCATGTAACAAAAGAAGCGATAGTGAAGAGCCAGTACTACTGCATAAAAGGCGACCTCCACAATGCCTTGACTCTTAAAGCACCAGTGGTAGAGCTGCAACCACAGAAGAAATTTACTTTTGTGCAATTTAATTTGATACTTTTATCAGCTGCATTTTGCACAGATTTCACCAAGAAGACTCTCAAGCAAGTTAAAACTGAGTGGTGATCAAGAGAAGGAAGATGGTGATAATGATGAGTTATTTTCACTCTATTCAGAAAATCTAGTAAAGGGTGATCTTGTAAACCATTCCACGCAAATTTCATTGACTGGAGCATGAATATATATTCAATATTGAATATTGCTAAAGGAATATCAGTGGCAGAGAAAAATTTATACTCACTGATAATTAAAGTTATTTGCCTATTGCTTGTTACCAGCAAATGAGTGTTTTTTTTTCTGCAATAAAGATAATCAAAATGTATTTGAGATCCACAATGCTCCAGGAAGGATTAAATGTGATTATGATAATGCATGTCCACAAGCATTTGTTAGACTTGAAGTATTCAGTTAATGAGTTTTGTTCAAGTGATTACAGGAGAAGTAATTCCCCATATTTTAAAATAAGTTATTATTATTATTATTGTTATTGTTGTAGACTGAGAATAAGATGTTACAGGGTTTATGTCAAAATTTATTTTATTGCAGAAGATTACCAAAATTTAAATAAAAATTTATTGATCAATTTCGTGTATACTTAAAGGTAAAGCATATTGCTCATAACAATATAGAAGTTGGTTCGATCCATCTCGGTCTAATATATTTAAATTATTGACAGGCTCTCTTATATATTAATCTTGCTGTGGGATTATTTATTGGGAAGAGGTGGCAGAGGGGTAATGCATCTATCTTGAAAATAGAAAATGTCGGTTCGATTCCGGCCATCTTCTGGGTATAGTTTGATTCTTATAATTATGATCAATGTTAAAATAGGTACTAATATTGCCTGTAATGGGGATGGTGGCTCTATTAATAACCCCTAGAAATGAGATAATGCGTTTATGGAAAGTAGGCTTAGAATGGTCTGTACTGACAGTTGCCTCACCAACCCATTTTGTATTGCTAGAACTGTTTATGTGCCGTAGTATTCAGATATAATAAGTTATATAATGATCACTTATACATGTATGATTTATATTTGTAAAAAAATTAGTGTACATAAATGATGTTTTGGAATGGTAGCTAGTTCTGGTAAAAATGCCTTGGTTCTTCTAGATCAATCTTAGGTCTATAATATTAAAAGGTTTCATGCCTAGCAGGAAAAAAATATATCAAATATTCACTGAATTCACTGCAAGGACTGTGACTGTGGCAAGGAGCTAAACAAAAACTTTATGCATGTTGAAACAAGAACTTAAATGAGCTGCTGCCATATAAAATCATGAACACCAATGTTGTATTCTTTTATAATTATTGGTCCATGTGTAATGGTTCATTTTACTTGTTGTGGTAAGATGGCTGCACACTTGTTTCCTTTCTTTGAAATATCAAACTTTTTTTCCTTATCTATCATGTACCATCTATTTACCTTTCCCCTACATTACTGGCAAACATTCATAAAATATTTGTTGAGGACTAATATAGCAATTGCACACAATGAATATAGTGCTAAGGAGCAATGAGTATTACAAGGAACAAATGACACCCACTTGTTTTTGCTGTTTGCTTCGTAGAGTTTTCATTCCAGAGAAACTGTTACCAACTCTAAAGGAGGGTGTAACTCCTTCTATGCAATTGCTATGAAGACCTTCAAGGAGATTCTACTTGGTTGCGTGCTGATTATTTTATTTAGTTGATGTGATTTATACAAGTTATGTCAACAACAGCAACAACATACGGCATTGCTGACAGGTGTTGTTCTCTTTGTGCAACCTCCCATCACTCAACAAGACATGGGACTTGAAACAGGAAGAGAATTTTTTTAAATTTTCTAAAAAATAATGTACCCATATAGACCGCAAAAGTTAGATGATGCTTTCAGCATAAGTATGCACACTAATACAGTTTAAAATAAGTTGACTATAAATAGTAATGGGTAATCTAACTGGATGTGGTCTACACGGGTACAGTCTAATTTCATTTTGTTTTTAACTCAATATAGTTACTACATAAGTGAAACTCATCTTAAGGGTTTTCTTTATGGCCATAGTCAGAACTCAAAGTAACGCCAACTCTCACATTAGGAAGTTTGACATATGGACTGGATATTTCATGCATTCAGAATACAAGTCCACTTCAATATGGCCAAGGTTTTTTGGGGGGGTTAATGCATATTCCAGAAAATAATGTAACTAGCAATCCTACTCTGCTAACTTCTAACATCTACTTGTTACATATACATTTCATACCAGTGGTGGTTTGGTCGACAATTGAGGCATTAGTAGTAGCAATGGTAAGAGGAGGAGAAGGTGACAAAGTAATCCATGGGTATGTCACAACTGGTTCATGAAGAACATAGCTGTAGCTGCCTTTCTGGACTTTAAAATGATTGCAACAGGTGTGCCACAACAACAGTAGATATTAACCCTTCCCCACAACAACAGTAGATATTAACCCTTCCACTAGGTGTGCCACAACAACAGTAGATATTAACCCTTCCACTAGGTGTGCCACAACAACAGTAGATATTAACCCTTCCACTATGTTGCCACAACAACAGTAGATATTAACCCTTCCACAAGGTGTGCCACAACAACAGTAGATATTAACCCTTCCACTAGGTGTGCCACAACAACAGTAGATATTAACCTTTCCACTGAACAGTGTACTTCTCCTTATGTAACATTTCCTTCTCTGTAGTGGGTGTGGTCATGGTGGGAAGTAAAATACTCGTAAACAAAACAATATAAACCTACATTATCAATACCTGAACTAGTGGCTAACCAAGTACTATTCAATAACCTGACCAGCATTAATGAATAACCTGGCCTACCACATTAGAAGCAGAACCTGACCTGCCACATTAGAGGCTGACCAGACATTAATATGGATATGCTGGCGCTAGTGCTAGCTAAAGATATCTTTGGAAACTAGATGTTGCCATAGTTATTATTCCATATGTTCACACATAATTCAGTATCGTAATTTAAATAGAGGATATTAGAAGTTGGTTGTTCCCATGTGAAATAGTGGAAATATCGATATCTACCCAGCAGCATGCATGCGTGAAGGAGGATCGTTATCTGTTCATTGGTATGCATATTTATATTGAAAGAATCATGAAATCATGATCCAAGACCATGGTAACTGATTTGACAATATGGGGTGATATGTCCAAAATTGCTATCGCAGCACTAGTTATATAATAAGCAAATAAGCTATATACCCACACTAGCTGTTTGTAGGGTATCATAGCATTAGTTTCGGTATGTAGAGATAAGTAGACCATTCATATCGCAGCACTAGTATACATCAGCATACTAGTGCTATAGTATATACCAGTATATAGATGAGATATATACCCTGTTTGCAGGTTATTGTAGCAATACTTTCAGTATAATTATATATCTATCTAGTACATGAAATTAGTCGGAACGTCAGACTTTTTCTGGACATCTCAAGGTTATGCTGAAGCTAAAGTGTAGAGAGGCACAAGTTTATTAATAGTATCACTATACAGCACAGAGACAGAAATATAAGTAACAACACTTGTACATGAGAATGAGTACTAATGGTCTATGCAGTCACACATGCTTTGGAAGTTGGGAATGGATGGTGTGCTGGTGCATTTGTTACATAGGGAATCAGAGCATGAATTGTAAGGGTCGAAGTTTGAAATGATGTGACCATAAAATAATAAGATTAGCTGATTTGTGATACTACATAATTATAGATAGGTTCAAGTCTATACTACTAGGGAGTGCGTTCCAGAGACTAGGAATGTGTCTGAATAATGAATGCAGATATTTTACACTTTGTGAATAAACATTTAGATGACCAGATAATCCAGTAGTCATGACATAGATATATAACTAAATGATTTTTAAGAAGTTTAACAAGAAATATGCTATCATTGAGTTCCAGAGCCATCACTAGAAGGAGAGAAAGTGTAGATGTATGAGGTGATAATTCTAGTCTGAGGCGACATCATGAGGACAAACTTTGTAGCTATTCTTCCAATTCGATGAAATCTTTATTAAAATAAGGGCGCCAGATTGGAGATGCATATATAGGACTTCACAAGAGTGATCTAATGGAGTTTCTTTACACTCAATGAGTTGCAGTGATAAGGTTCGACGGAAAAGACCAAGGGACTTGTAAGCTTTACCAATAATAATTATAGGATATTATGCATCAATACTCATTCCTAAGTTTTTTATGGAACTTGTTGGATTTACTCTATCTTCGATGAAGCAATCTGAGTGGTGTTATGGTGATTTATTACAGAGGCTCATAAAATGGCCTTTCTTATTATTAAAGGACAGGCATCAGTCTTTCCATCCCTGCAGAGGAGTCACGTCAAATGAGGATTTTATTGACTTAGTATCATCAGCATAGAGAAACTTGGAGAAGCTCATAGTAAGGCAAAAGGTTTGCCAAAATTAAAATAGATTATGTCAACTTGCTATTTTTCATTTAAAAGAGCTGCTTATGTAACTGGTAAAATTAAGTACCTCATGAGTGGTAGAGCAACCCTTAAATAATCCAATATGAATCAAGGAGATTAAGGGAGATCGGTCTATAGTTTTTATTTTATTAACTGCTTTATGTACGAGTGACTCTCCAGTTGATTGGGAAATGGTGTTGGGAACAATTTAGGGAGCAATATGCAGATAGATAGCAAAGGCACAGAATTTTAGAAGTTCTGGACTGAAACCATCAGATTATGGTTTCTAGTGAGGTTAGAACTGAATATACTTTTCATCTGAGATTACTATGTCATTTACCACCGATGAAGGAGTCAAGTGAAAAACCATAGGTGGGAGGTCGGAAGCAAACTTAAATATGCTCTTATCCGTATCAATTGATGCTACATCGTTCAGAAACAGGGTAGAAGGAATTAAATATTTTTTGATAGTATATTAATGTACTTGTATATGTTCCCATTGATATAAAGATTGGTTTTCAAAGATTGATTTCACTTCTGACAATACTTTCTGAATTGACAACTGAGGTTTCATAATTGTTTAGGAGGGATGAGATTTACATTTACTTCTTACAATTGATGTCTTAAATTAGAGGTTATCCATTTTGGACATTGATAGGAGCATATCCTGACTTTAGGATTTATTGCTCTCCTTGGAATAATTCTGAATTCATGCCAGGCAGCCTCAATCACAGATGTATTAAGGCAACTACTGAAATCTTCATCAAATCGGTACAAAAAAGAGCCTGGTAAGCAGCTTTAGAATAGTAAAAAACATATGTAGGTGCCTGTTTAGGTGATGATTTGGTTATAGGGTGTATTGTTATGAAAAATAAATAACAAAGAAGGAAGGATGAAGGGAGGGGCAATTGAAAGGTTAGTAATTTTGTCACTAGTAATAGCGAGTACAAGATCTAGAGTATTGCCTTTGTTATGTGAATAAACAGTGAAAAGCTGCTCAAGATTATGATCAAAAAGAGGATGCAGTCAAAGTGGTCCAACAGATATAGGGGAAGTTAAAATCACCAAGAAGGATAACATATCAACTATCAATCAAGTGGAAGAGATACAGCTAAAAGGAGAGATTGAGTACAAGATAAATTGGAGTTTGGAGATGTGTAGACAGCGCACATGGTAATGGGATCATTGTAGTAGATTTTATAGCGTTCAGTTGACTTGTGTGTTTGGATAATTGATATTCAGATAAGTGGCTCCTACTGTAATAAGCTAAAGGAATTGGGTCATCATATCAGGAAGGCGACAGGGGAGGACACAGCCTTTATGAACCTGAAACAACATTTGGCTGTCGCTATACAGAGAAGGAATGCAATGTAACCGTTGGGCCTCCAGTTACCACCCAACAAAGGTGTTCAGGCATGTGTACAGACATATTGAGCAATCCATTGATAGCAATCCATGTCAAAAAAACTTGTCATATATACATTGTGTTATTGGAATGCTCTACAGCACAGTTTTCACATGTACATGAACGGATAAGTGATATACCCTCATGCAGCAGTAGTTCAAACATTGACATAAGTAACAGGGAAACAATGGGGAAACAATAATGGTTCTTGAATATCAGTACTGCATTGGGGGGGAATTGCTGAATATTTGCCCCCTCTTGAGATCTTGGGATAGAATATTATTGGTTAAATATGTAGTGTCAATATGTAGTGTCTAACAAAATGTATAAGAATATGTAGGCAGTTAACTTATTATTTAGAGTTGTTAGAGCCATTCTTCAGGTTTTTCGATTCCACACTTCCAATATTTTTCAAGGTCATTCTCTGTTCTAATGGAGATTTTCATTAGATGCGACAGACTACATTCAGCGAGAGAGTTTTGTAAACGAGTTTTAATAAGCTTCATCTTTGAAAAACTGCTCTCAACAGAAGCAGTTGATACGGGTATCGCCAAACTGACAGTGCCAATCTTGTTTAGGTTCGGAAAAATTGCTATCAACATAATTATGTGATAGCATCTGAGAAAAGGGCCAAAAAACATTATTAGCATGACTTAAAGTGCAAGGATAGCTAGTGGAATGGTACTGGAATCATGCCTTGACTAATGCCATTCATAAGATATACCCAGTTTTGCTTCCATTAACACCCTCAAATGATAAAACGCGTCTTGAAATTCCCCTTGTGAAGGTTTTATGCATAACTCCGGAGTCATACATTGATGACTTCACATTAATTTTTCAATCACTACGCAGAGACAAAAATTCTCTCCACCATACCTTTGCTTGTCAAACAATGAACTCCATTGTTTACTAGTATATACATACTGCAAAAATCACTACATGAATCTAAATTAAGATTCTCCGCACACTACATGGCTCCATAATACATGCACTAATTGAAGCAGAGTAATGTGCATGCTCTCCACATCTGGCTAAGTTAATGTTTTCATGAAACTAAAAATTAGGTTAGAAGAATGCATAAAAACTATCGGAAAAGAGCGATGCATGTGTCAGAAACTGAGAAAGAGAAGAAAGAGAGACGAGGATAAGAATAGAACTCAGAAGAGTGCCAAAAAGTGCACCTGAACTGCAAAGCTGCCATCTGGCTGTGACAAAAAAAAACATTCCTAGCTCACTTTTGCATGCCAGTGCATTCTTTACTAGTACCGCACAAGGTCTCAAGAAGTTATTACACACTTTGCATATGATGGGACTTTGATGAGTGCATCCTGCGAATGTCAGCTGCAGCTCACCGGCAGAATCATACTCAAAGATAGATGTGCAATTATCTTCATTATAAATAAATCCTCTGTGACAATTACACTCAATGTTGAAGCAAGTTATGGCAGCAAAAGCAGTCATCTCATAAACACAGAGCACCTCTGCCAGCACACACAACCACATAAACCTAGAAGTGGACACAATATTGTAATGTTACATGAATATATATGCGTGGGTATCTATGGTATATACAAGAGGATGTAGGATTGGTTGATTGATAGTTGGTTTGTTGACTGAGATGGAATTCCAGGGAAGCCTTGGTCGGTGGGTTGTCTGGGGGGAACTTTTCATTGGGTCAGTTTTGGGATAGGGTTTCTCCCTGAGATGCAAATGGCACTACAAAAGTTAGGGCTAGCACTTGGTAGGTATTTCAGCCAGTCGGCCATTTTTAGGGAATTACCCGTGCATTAGTTTTTAACTTTCCTGTTAATAGCAAATGCCTTTTTTTTAAGTTCTTACAATAATACACAAATAACGAAACATGGTTGCATTACCAAATAAACTATGCTAGCTTAATTTTAGCTCACCTGGTGCAAACAGTTTGCTAATGAGGCTGCTTCTAGCCTTATACTACTCATGTTTAGACGAGTTCTACGAAACAGCTAATGAGTAGCCAGATATCTAGGCTCTGCTTCACGGGTAATCCAGTGTCCAGCTACTGGGTGCCTTCATCTGCCTAATTGGAGGCCAAGAGATTGGTTCCTAAGGATCCCTAGACCCTAGCCCTAGCCCTAGCCCTAGCCCTAGCCGATGTATAGGGAGTGCAGCTAATGGATGCCCAGGCTCTACTTTATGGTAAGCTCAGCTAATGGATGCCTAGGCTCTACTTTATGGTAAGCTCAGCTACTGGATACCTGGCCCTTCTTCATGGGAAACCCGGCTACTGGGTGCTAGGCCTTACATCATGGGAAGCCCAATTACTGGATGTCTAAGCTATGTTTCTAGAGCTAGCTAGTGGGTGTTTAGGCCCTTATAGGAGTCCAACTATTGCTTCATAGGGAGCTATGCTACTAGGTACTGATGACATAACCTACTTACTAGGCACTTATTATTTTTTATAGCTTGTGTGGCAGACAGATTAGCTGTAACAGCAAGGTAAGACCTTTATTGCATTACTTCTCCTTTTGTCTGGACAATGCCGGGTGCTCCTGCTAGTAAAATATGTGTATATATATATATATATATATATATACGGGCACAGTGTAAATTATATATATACGTGTAGCTATATAGAAAGGGGAGAAAAGGAGAAAAATCGGTAGATATATAAAATGCAGGAGCATAAAATGAGTGGTACAAAAGAAGCAATCTGGCCTACCTGTTATGACATGGATATACACTTGCAGGTCAGCTCTGAACTAGAACTCAGCTCAGCTCTTGTATTACAGCTGTATCGTGACTCTTGGAAGAATAGCAAAATCAACAAAATAATTTTTTCGTATAATGCCACAAACCACAATATTTCTATTATAAATATGCTTATGGATACCCTTTACAGACCTAACCTTTTTTCTATGAGGTGGAAATGTAACTGTAAGCATTCCAATCAGATCATAGACTACTATCTAGGGCATAAAAGATTTTGCATCAAAAGGGAGTGCAAAGGAATTATGGCTTGGCTAAGTCAGCTAAAATTTCATCACTAAATTTGGACTTTAGATAAGCTTCTGTCGGAACTAATAATAGTTATAAACATTCTTCAGTATTGATATAGGCCAATCACAGTGGTAGATATTTGTTAAACCTGATAAAAATCATACTAGGATATGGAGGATATCAAACTTATATCAGACATTGTATGCCAAAAAAAGTGTGCATTGAGGTCAGTATATATTAACTGTAAGTCTGTGTTGACACTGTGGTCGTAACACAGACAATGACAAACCAGTTGTCTGGGAACTGTATAAAACAATGTGCTAATACACCCTTAGTAGATATAGCAATTATAGGGATGTGGTAGTCAATGGGCACATGGGGACAGAGGTGTGAGATAGGGGTGTGTCCCCAAACAATGGGGCTGGTTAGCATCTATGCAATCTGTAGACCCCATTCTCATCTCTTGAAAGCAAACTTAAACAGCAAGTATATATGCAACACAACTAGCAGGCTGTCACAAAGCAACTATCAAAATGTTAGTCATGATCTTTGCTATTACACAAACACAACAAATATCTAGGAATTAAGAAAGAAATTTTAGATAAACTTTCTTCTCGATTTTTTACTGTTGTCCCTCTTATTACATTATAAATTAGGGGATTCATTCTCACATACCTTGGACTGGTTTGCTTTCTGCACTCATTGAAACAATGACATATATAGTGTCTAATGATCCCACAAATTAAGCTGGCTTGCGAGATGCTTTGGAGAAAAAATAGTTTGAGCTAACAAAAACTGGATATCCCAAGGGAAAAAATCAATGTTTTGCTGAGACAATGCATATTTTTCAGAATCCCCATCTTAAACAACTTCAGGTACCTAAAATGTCTACTAAGGAGGGTTGAAGCATATACAACATAATTATTGTGTTCAACCAGCTAATGAACTGATATATATTTAATCACCTCTTAATAACATTCTAAATAAAAATAGCCTCTTTTATCTCTAAATGTACAAAGTAGGCGTCTCGGTCCCTCCAACTCAATACAGGATAGGCCACCAGGATACCTTCAACTGATAAACTGATAAACTGAGTGAGATCACTCATTATTCCAGTATTGCATGCTGGTTGTCTTATTGTTGACTGGTTAAGACTGTACAAAAAAGTTAGCATCTATAGATTACTGATCCAGATTTGTTCTGCAACTTTTGCCTAATTTTTTTTTAATAAGAGAAACAATCGCTAAATGGCTCATCTTTGTGTTGGTTATTATCATGAAGGCTGGACCATCCGCCACTATATCAGGGGCAGCTGAGGAAGGAAGGGGCAGCTAACATGAGTCATATGTATATAATTATCTCTAACAAGCTAGATTCTCACTCTTTGGACTCTAAATAATAACAGAGGGGGTATATAAAGTACAACCTGTCTCTTACTAGTCGATTAATGCTGATAATTATGGGTGAAGGGTCTCATATGGACAGAGCTTATAGGACAGAGCCAGGATAGTAGTGACAGAGAAGGAGGACCTTTGGAAGGAAGAACATCATTTTTTATGGAGAATGGTTATCCGCAAGTTTTCATCGACCTTTCCTCTGCAGGTACATCAAATGCGCAAAAGGGAAGTAGGTACACCTATGTAGGATATTGGGGGGCTCAGAAAAAGGATCCTATGTTAGTTATGTAGCATGGGTGAGTGAAGACATCATCATACTCTGCAGGACATCCATCATTTTTCAGGAAGAACTCTGAGGCACAATTTAGCAGAATTAAAGCTAGTATGCACTCATGCATTGTGTACTGCATCCCTTGTAGCTGTGGTAAGCACTACATGGGGGAGAGCAACAGAAGACTGCAGACCAAAAGGAAAGAACACCATGATGCCTGTGAATAGTGTGCATAAGAAAAGTCTGAACATGCATGGGACAATGGACATCCTATTTTGTGGGAGGAAGCCACCATTTTAGACAGGAGACAGAAAGACCTGCTAATGAAGGAGGTGTGGCATAATCAGCAGTGTGAGCAGTTCAATCAAGATTATGGAATGGAATTGGATACTGGCCAGACACTCTCAAGAGTGTAAACTTGAAACCACGACCACTACACATATTTCTGTGCACGGGTGAGTGAGTGAGTGAGTTTGTTAATTAGGCAGTTACAGTGGCGTAGGAACAGGGGGGGCCAGGGGGGCCAGGGCCCCCCAAATTTCTCCAAGAAAAGGATACAACAGTTCAGGAAGCATTGTGTGGGGCTGATCTTCTTTGTTCACATTTAAACTCTATGAGAAGTGAGGAAAAGATCAAGTTCAATACATTTTTTTATTATCTAGTTCTCCATGAGTCTGCCACTTTGACTGATGAGCCAGATCTTCCACGGGGAAGGAAACGTCCACGAAGATTTGATGATGGAGCAAGCCCTCATATGTATCAATCCCCCAGAGATATGCACAGACATGCATATTTTGAAGTTCTTGAAGTAGTTGTTGGTGAGGTAAAAAGAAGGTTTGATCAGGCTGATCTTTATGTCATGAAAGATATAGAAACCAAGCTGCTGATGGTGAAAACTTCATAGTACCAGATGATGTAAAGAAGTTTTTGAAGAAGGATGTTGATCAAGACCAGTTGATGATTCACCTTTCAATGCTTCCTGATGCCATCAAAACTGCACGTTCGACTTGTGCTGTATCAAAAATAACAAGCTATTACAGATGCTATGAATCAATCAGAAATCTATAAAGGCATGTTGGGTGAAGTTGATAAACTCTTAAAACTGTATTTCACTTGCCCAGTTACCTCTGCCACAGCAGAACGTTCGTTTTCATCTTTACGTAGAATAAAAAATACTTGAGAAGTTCAATGACCCACTGCAGACTGAATAACTTGTTTTTAGTATATATACATCAATCAAAAACTGATTCACTTGACTTACGAGAGATAGCGGAACAATTTATATCTGTGAACACAAGGAGAAGGAACTATTTTGGATTTTTTTGGTAATAATTATATTGTATTCTTATAATTATTGTAAAACAGTCATTGCCAATTATATAATCACTAAAAAAATCATCCACATCTCTAATAATTAAGGTTACTAATGTGGGCCCCCCTAACCAAATGATCTTCCTACGCCACCGAGTTATATCATCGCATTGTTAATAGATGCAATGCAGTATTTAATTAACGGGTATAAAAATTGGCATTTCCTTTATTTTATTTCTATTTCTTCCTTTATTGCTGCCAGAACTGGCCACATATATTACATGTGTGCAAGGGTGTGGTTTGCATCACATGTTGAATAGGCTACAGCATCTAGCCGAAATGTTAAGTGGAAAATTTAAAGTTGATTATCAAGAAAGTCATTATAATTATGGGTAATTAAATTTGACACCTTCTTTCTTCCTGTTTCTGCTCCCTATATATATATGCTGCTTATATATATATATATATATGCACACAGCATATTGCAGTTTGTAGACGTGTTAATATTGGAGGTCATGAGAGGGAAGGAAACTGCATGCGAGTACCACATCCACTGTGCATCATTATTCTTGCCAGCTGTTATTAAAACCAGCTATTGCAGTGCTTGGTAGCTATATGAGCAAAGTACTGGCTGTAAAGAGAATGTGATATCATAGAAGTATATTGTACCAAAAAATGGAACTCAAACTCACTTTGTCATTGTTTCCCGTTTAGTTCGCCAACCTGCTAGCCAGCACAGACTGCAGCTGTTGAATAGGACGCAAACACGGAGCTTGGTCCAGAGCAGTCCGTGAGGCTATTGTGTGGTTACCGGTAATTAAACATTATTTCTGCAACCCCAAAATGAATAGCGCGAGTTGACTTGGTGCGAGGAAGTTACTTACGCGAAGAGAACCCGCCCTCAAGTTATCGTTCTTCGCAACGCGGAGAGAATCTTCTAGTGAAGTGAGGTTTTAAAAAAGAATCCCTTTGGGTACAAGGACTAACTTGTCTAGCTGGGTCAGACCCAGTGTCTGTCATCCCGCTTGCCGTAGGACTCCCAACCGTGCCAAGCGCAAACCCTAATTTCCTTCCGCCCTCGCAGGTCAGACAACAGCTCCGGCATTACGGCTTTCCTACTTGATCTAATGCTAATTATCAAACAAAATCTACCATTTTGTATATAAGTTAGATTTAATGTCATTCGGTATTTCCAGTCTTTTTCAAGCAGCGGCAACGCATTTAATAACAAATAAAACACTGTAAATCTGGAATGTTTCGTGTTCAGATGAAAATATTTCATTTCATATAATACAACTGACTCTGAATTAATTGACTTCTGAAGAGAAACCAGCTGAAAAGCTATGATATCAGCAGTTTGGCAATCGCTGGATTGTGTAAGTCTATTAACCTGAGAGAAGAGCGGTATAAATATGGACATGCTCCTAGTAACTTCTCTTAATCTTATAAGAGTTAGTAACTTCTCTAATCTTATGAGAGGCAAATCTCTAGCATTTCTATGCATTCCTACACAGTGGCATACTAGTAGGGTTTAAGGAGGGGGGGGGGGGGGGGGGGGGGGGGCGGGGTGCCTCCCACGATAACGCCAGGAAGGGGTTGCTATTGTGATAGTTGAATTACCTCTTTGCTGATATATATTTTGGCTCTTGCAACAAAATTAATGAAGAACTTAAGAAGTGGTTGAATCCTGGCAAGTTGTTTCCCAGCAGGGCATCTTCTCCATCAGTCTCTGATACCGCCACCACAGTCTGGATTTTCTTCCCGTCGATAACAATCTCGACATCTACTGTCAGGAACCATTCTTCCACTCCTTTCAGTAGCCTCAGCTTCACAATCCGCTTCACAATCCTTCCCATCAGTAGCCAGAAATACAGAACACTGAGCTGCAGAGTCAATTTTAAACACCACTGGAGTCGCTTCCACAGTTCCCTGAATGAGGGTAGTCTGTGTACACGTCTCAGGCAGCTGGCTCCCATGTGACACCCCATTCCTTGCAGTTGAAACATAGGGGCCTTCTGGATATCGAAGTAGCGTCCCATATTGCTCTTCTTTGAATGATCACTTGGGTTTGCACCACCATAAGTTTTATGCTGAACCTGCTCAGCTTCCTTCTCTGCCTCCATTTTGAGTTGTCCTGGCTGTCGGTGCTCCTGCTTCCAGCCTTTTGTCTTGGACAATACAGAGTAGTCTAGATTTCTGTCTCTTATGTAGTTGTCCACCAATACAGCTGCTTCTCTGGTGGTTTTGGATTCTTTCCCTCTAGTCCAGTGGGCTACTTGGTGGGGGACGATTCTCAAAAACTGTTCCTCGGAGAACAGATCCATTACCTCTGCCATTGTCTTGCTGCCTTCCCTCCCGGCCTGTCAGTCTGGCTGCCAATTGCGATGCCGATTCTCTGGATTTAGGGAGTGCATCCCACCATCTCTTCTGGTAAGATGTGCCCAGTCTCAAACAGATGGCCTCCTTGATGACCGCGTTTCATGCAAGGCCAGGTAGGCTGTCAGCATTTCTCCCTCCAGCAATGGTTCCAGGTGGGGAATCCGCTCTTCCTTGGGTACTTTGTTACCATGTGTGTCTCAAAGTGGGTAAGCTCTTCATCGATGTGGAGTCCTCCCCTCATTGTCCTCAACTTACGGCGTCTAATTCTGGCTTTGTCTTGAGCTGTAACTAATGCCTGCACAGTTTCTGCCATCTGTTGATTCCCCCTCTCCATAGTCAACTGTTGCAGTTTGATCTCTGCTTCCCTGCACTGCAACTCTCTCTTATACCTCTCTTACAGTGCCTCCCTCTTCACTGCCTTAAACTCCATCAACCTCATCCTCTCTTCTCTGCCTCTCTGTCTCCAACCTCCATTCTTGTTCTTCCTGAGGTCTCCCTCTTCCTGCCCAACCTTCTCTATCTCTCTTCCCTCTGACAATCTTCCTCCCTCCTGATTCTCTCATCTTCACTCCTCTGCCTCTCCATCCTTTCTTGCAATTGAAGCAGCATAGCAAGCATAGACGTGCTTACTCTTGCACTAGCAGCATGTGGTGCACTGTCCAGTATAATACTTTCAGACTCATCACCAGACAACTCCTCTCATCCCTCTCGAACCCTCAGAAACATCCGGTAGCTGATTCTGATGTGTTCTCGACATCCTGAAGTTGCTCAAACTCTGGGTTCAATCGTTATCCGCTGCCACCAAATGTTAGGTGCTTACACGTTCTCACTAGTAGCTGGCCTGTGCAAACCAACAACTCTCTCACGACCAATGTACTATCTAGCTCTCAGGGCTAGACTATCCTGGCTCTCCACGATATATAACTCGAATCTAGAGTAACTAAGATCAGTTGTCATTCAAGGCTTCTGCTCTACAGAAATCAAAATTACACAACTCCACACACTCGGCCCACCACCCAACTCCAGAGGTTAGCCTACTTTAAATAGGTTAGTCTCCCTCCAAGGGAGATGACCCTAACACATTAGTTTCTTATAATATCGGTATATATTTTTATATTATAACTGCTCTGGACTAAAGTCAGTAACAGCACGTTTTTAAGGCACACAGCTAGGCTAGTTACACAACTAATATTGTGGTGTTCAATAGAGGCTTGAGTATTGTGCGATAGCTATATAAACTACAGCTGTATCAATAGCTAGTAGCTGCACTGGTATAAGCTTGAACCAAAGAAGGAAATCTATTGATGGAAAACTACAAAGCTGGGCACTTGGCAGCACCAAAGGTTGGGAGTTTAAACACCTTATCCCACTCCCTGAATATGCCCCCCAATGGGGAGTTAGGATGGAAAATTTGGTATTGCCATGAATGGTATTTGTATGTATTAGGGAGTGTATAGGGAGAACAACTCCAAATAAAGTGGGAGACAAGAAAAAACAAAGTTATGTATATCGCAAGTATCACTCACTTTGGTAGCTTCTTAGTTTCCTAAATGGTGACTTCTGTCCATTTCAACCTCCAAAACACTTTGAGCTTGCGTTGAATCCTTCATGAAGGTAGTAAACTAGCAACTCCACAAAAACTTTTAAAGATCTTGTATGTACCTGTGTATATATCTATTTTTAAAACTTGTATAATAATGTCCATTCAACTATCAAAAGACTCCAAAATGTCCAATGCATTGCAACGACTAATCTCTTTTATGAATCAGCACTACCTATCTTTCTGCTTTTATCAATACATACTTACGTGCAATGTTGTTAATATTTACCAGAAGTTGCCATACCACAAAACACAGCAAAATAGGTAAAGGTTGCCACTGTCATAAACATGCCTGTGAAAGTGCAATATCTGCAAAGGCGGCCTGGTGGTGGTTACACCTATGTGGCCGATAAAAAAAGTATCCTACATACAAATTCATCATCATGTATATATAATGCTGCATAGTATCCATGCATTACAGATTATGTTGTCTCTGTCGTTAGAGGTTAGGCCTTGGGAAACAACCATTTCCTGTCCTTCTTTCGTTCTTGGAAAAAATGGTGAGTTCTCCTACCCACCATGACACCATCAGTGCTCCCATTCCAATGACAAATGCAACAGAGAGAATGAATAAGACCAAGAAAAGGCATGTACCTGCACACACATTAGACACGGCAAGATGAATATACAATGTGCACAGAGCAAGAGTTATATACATACTGCAAGAGAAATATACTGCAAGAAAGATATACTGCAAGAGAGATTTCATATACTGCAAAGAGGTATACTGCAAGAGTAGAAGTATGCCAATGCTGGTATCTAATTCATGCAGTATAGCACCACTCTGCAGTATATCTCCCTTGAAGTATATACTTCAAAGAGCAAGAGAAATATACGGCAAAAGTTATATACCATGAGAGAGGAACTGAAGAGGAATATACTGGAAGAGAAATATTCCTCAAGGGGGATATACTGGAAGACTCAAGGGGGATATAGTGGAAATATGTCTCAAGGAGAATATACTGGAAGAGAGATATGCCTCAAGGGGGATGGATATACTGGAAGAGAGATATGCCTCAAGGGGTATATATATACTGGAAGAGAGATATGCTCAAGGGGGATGGATATACTGGAAGAGAGATATGCCTCAAGGAGGATATACTGGAAGAGAGATATGCCTCAAGGGGGATATACTGGAAGAGAAATATTTCTCAAGGGGGATATACTGGAAGAGAGATATGTCTCAAGGGGGATATACTGGAAGAGAAATATGTCTCAAGGAGAATATACTGGAAGAGAGATATGCCTCAAGGGGGATGGATATACTGGAAGAGAGATATGCCTCAAGGGGGATATACTGGAAGAGAGATATGCCTCAAGGGGGATATACTGGAAGAGAGATATGCCTCAAGGGGGATATACTGGAAGAGAAATATGTCTCAAGGAGGATATACTGGAAGAGAGATATGCCTCAAGGGGGATATACGGGAAGAGAGATATGCGTCAAGGGGGATGGATATACTGGAAGAGAGATATGCCTCAAGGGGGATATACTGGAAGAGAGATATGCCTCAAGGGGGATGGATATACTGGAACAGAGATATGCCTCAAGGGGGATATATTGTAACAGAATGGGGATATACTGGAAGAGAGATATACTTCAAAAGTGATAGTAAAATAATAGCATAAGCCACCAATTGGTCTTAGAAGGCTATGCTAATTTCATGCAGGTACTGACTAATGGTGCACTGGAAAATCAAGCAGGTACACTGCAGTAAAGCAACCAGGCATACTAGTTATTAACCACACATTGAAATCTCAATATCCATTAATCGACTTCTCCCTTTAAAAACATTTCCCTCTAACTCAGTTCTGGAATAGAATGGAAATCTCATGTTCCATAATACATGTACCTAAGGTTCATATTTCATTGCAATCAATAATTAACCAAACCGTTTTTTCTTCTTTCCCAGCTATCAATGATCATTAACAGAATATTTTTTATTACGATTATAACTAGCGAACTAAATACAGTGGAGAGATCACTTTTCTTTGCAAGTCTCATCGATGATGCAACTGAGTAGACAATCTTCATGAAGACATCGTGTACAGATGGCACTGGGCGCAGCTAATTCCAGCTCTACTCTCTCACTAACCTACATGTATATAGCACATTTAACATTGATCAGTGATGATCATGTCATCCAATCTAGGAGCCCTATTGCTTGGGCCAGCTCCAGAACTTTGTAAGTTTGTCCTCATAATTGGGCGAGCTTCTTCAGTGCTTGAACCAGTTTCATCACACCAGCTCCTTTTAGTACTTTGCGCACACACTCACTGTGATCCCTCTTCTGTATTTTCAAGTTTGTTCCATTCATTGTGGCATCACTAGATCTAGCAACACCAAAAGTCTAAAGCATAACTAATGCAGCACTTCAACTTTAAGACATTTTTATTTCAATCGAGTTGTGTGTATTGTGGAACTCGATATCCTCAATTGATCTGGAACAGAATTTCCCCATTATCAAAGGTAAACTCTTAGCTCATATGTAGGCTTACTTTAATAAGTTTTTTGAAGTCTCCAACACTTGTTGCAGAGAGTGATGTTCTTCCTCGCAAGGAGTGATGATCCCAACAGCAGGGGACCTCCCTCAAAGTGGTGAAAAAATCTCTAGTGTCTCTTCCATCACCTTTCCACCTTCTAGTGTCCATTCCAGAATTATTGGAGAAACCCCTCTATCACTAATATAGCCAATAGCAGAATTGAACAAGAATTCTATGATACCTTGATGGAAAAAGAACAGAAGGAAAGGAGAACAAACAGTTGAAGGAACAGAGGAAAGTGGACAAAACAAGGAAGGAAGAGACGGACAAACAGAAGCTAGCAATGGCTGATGAAAGAGAGAAGCAAACAAAAGCGAGAGAAATGAAAAGACGAGGTCAAGAAGATAAGAAGCAAGGTTGAAAGGGGACAAATAAGAAAACAGAGCATCCCTGCCATCTTTGTCAGAGAGTAAGGAAGAAGCCACTGACTAAGCAGGCCCTTCTAGAAACTAAAGAGGAGTTCAACTTCCAGCAAGGTTCAGAGTAGATTCTGACATTTCTGATGAAGAGTCAAGAGTCAGACACTGTGTGTGAGCTGGATGGGTTTGCCAACAAGAATATTTTATGGATTGATTGTGACTCCATTGATAGGCAGTCCATGTCTATTGGATGTATGGAGCAAACCACACAGAAGTTAATATGTGAAGATCATTTAACATCGAATGAGATTCAGCTATAGTATTAGCATGTTAGTTGTCCAAGGGTACTAGCTATTTTCCCCTGGTAAAATGCGGATAATGCCAATAACTACCTTCCAGGTATACCCTGAGAGTTGCTTTATGAAGAAGGATAATGATGTTGGAAAACAATCCTCTTTTTGGCCTCCTCGTTCTGCATCTCCTCTCACGAGTTGATTAGAAATCGATTCAGTACTATAAACAATGAATGTCATTATAGCAAGACTAATCATATATGAACATGTGTGGTACATTATAGCAAAGGGTAAGGCCTGGTCGATGTTTTGTTGAAAAAGGACAGAATAAACTAAACAAAATCATGCAAAATTTTAATAGTGTTGTGTACATTGTTATAATGGGAGAGTAATAATTATGTTCACTTTGTCTCGTTACCTTAGAGTGTATAGCAACATGCTTGTGTTTTGTCAATCAACAATACCAAATGATTGCTGAATGTTAGTAAGCAATAGATGCTGTATTACATGCAAAAATAACCACATTCTAAAATATAGGTAATGATATTCATGCTTTGTAGTCTGTCTGTGGTCACAAAAACCTGCCAACAATGTTCAATCAACAATAATGCTAAGCCATAATTATACATACTTGGTATACATGTAGATGGTTAACTGATGTAGGTTTGATTTTTCTTTTTAACTCTCCCAGAAATCTGATAATGAAAGGGCTAAGACACAATTTTCTTCGAGAAAAGGCTTGCCAATAGCACAGAGGCTATAACTTACAAACCGGTAAAGGTCTAACTACTAGCTGAGGAGAGGTCCTACCCTGACCCATGATATAATCAAATACAGAATCTACTTACTTCTTTCACCAATGCAATTCATGATAGGTTTTCGAAACTCATGCTGGTAGACCAGCTGTAGAATATAGATGATCAGCCCTCTCAAAACCAGTAGCAAAGAACCCAAGCAGTGAAAAAAACTTGCCTTGAGCCTCTACACAAATCTGCAATCACTTCAGCGACTTTGGGAAGGCCAGCAAGTAGATTGCACTGACCTTTAGAGGCAGCAGCTGTGGCCAAATGTAGAATAGGTGCGTAGATGGTTACTGTTGATTAGCATTCATTTCTGGTTTTTTCCTCTATGTTTTTCCTCTCTGTTTTTTGGGACAGGTTGTATAATTTAGTAAAGTAGGGAACAGTACTAGGCATCCACCTGTGTCCAAAACAAATGCAACCAGTATGTATTTTTGACATGTACTGTACACACCATTGAAGCAGATAAACAGTTATGGTCACATGCACTCTTCCCAAAAGCAAATTATATCTTATATGTTAGTTTCTATACTTCGAGAGAGAGATAATTAACTCTGACAGAGCCAGCTATCCCAGGATAGCATGCCCTAGCACATCTCATGTCAGAGCATCCTATAGGATGTCAGAGTAACTACAGTAGAGGTCAAATAAACATGCCGGTTGCGTTTATTTTGAATGCACGTAGACGCACGTAGACGCTTACCGTTTCCAACCGTTACAATCAATGCTTAACAAATGAAAATAAACGGTTAACATTTGCATGACTTTTGGCAGCAGCGACGCTGACTAAAAGGTCAGCACATCCGCGCAGCCTTCCTAAGGTCACCAAAGTGCACAAGATTTGTGCCCCGTGGCAAGTATTTTTTAGCTGCTCGGACTCGTCTTTGCTTCGAGATTTGGAAAGGATAAATCGTCTTTGTTCTACAGTTCCTGTTCTAACATTAAGTTGTTGAAAATATATCCTAAAGCCCATGGTGAAAAAAAGTGAGAAGATGATAAAGTCAAGACCTCTTTTCAGCTGTAGCTGGGCTTTCACAGGTTTGTAAGTCATAGCTTCTGTACCACAAGCCTTTTTTTCTTATTCATAAGAAAGGCATAGCAAAACTTAGATAGTTGTGTGCCAGCCTTTAGCTTCATAAGGTGCTCTCAATGTATAAAGTGGATAGTTTGTATATCAGCATTCTCTAACTGCTATTATTGCAGCATAGAGTTTGTTTAGATTTTTATAGAAGAGGAAGTTAGTATGTTCAACCAGGACCAGTATAAGAGCAGGAAGTTTTCCCCCCCGAAATCAAAGTTAGCAATTATATAGCCACTGTCAATGATGCCCTTGTCATATGCTGTGTTTCTTGGTTCTATATAGATTAAAGCTCAAGCAGTGGGTCCTTATAATGTATCTGTGGTCTCGGGAGTATCCTGTATGCGAGATAAGCTGGCATCAGTCCACAAAGAGGGGTGGATATCTACCAGTGGCTGAGGGAAGTTTGTTCAACTAAGCTATTGCAAGCGCCAATTGTGCTTGGAGGGGGTGCAAATAGATGAATCGCTCTTCCGACACAAACCAAAGGTTTATAGAGTATATTTAGAAACCTACTTACTTTACCTTATCTTATTTTACCTTATCTGGATCCCATTATCTTACTTTACCTAATCTAACATACAGCACCACAGAGGCAGACCTCCAGTCCAAGAAGTCTGGGTGTTCGGAATGGTCGACATCTCCACCTCACCAGCCTTGGGCTTCATGCAGGAAGTGGTGAAAAGAGATGCGGCCACCCTACTGCCCATCATACAAGCACCCAACACAGTCATCCACTCAGACCAGTGGAGGGCTTATAGCCAAGTTGGATCACTGGGAGAGGAAATATGTAGATAATCTTTTTCGTAAGGTTATTTGAACATGCTGATTGGGATTTTGGTGATGGCTCCTCCTAGTTCCCTTCCAAGATCTCCACCAACATGTGTCCAAATGTTTCCAGCTGTCTAACCATATTCCACCAATCTGTTGACACGTTCTTATTTGGAAGTAGAAAAAGTGGTACTGCATCAATATGCATGAATAATGTTATTGGACAATGTAATTGTGTATTTCTTTCTTCTCTTTGGCATATATAATAGAATGTTCTTCGTTGGAGAAGAACCAGAGGGAGCTATGTAAGCCACTGTGTGCCACTTCTGGAGAACAGGTTGGTTCCAGTAACTCCCAGCCTTCTCCAGTTTGTCTTCAAGGTTCAGTGAAGTTGGCATCCCATTGCTCCACCTACCTTAGTGCCAGGCCACCTCCTTTCAGACCTTTGATTTGAAGGTGGTCACTCAAAAGTGGGACTATTTAATTCTGAACATTTTTTGGTACAACAAAGAACACAACAATTGAGTTGAAATAACATTTTATAATCATATAGTTATCAGGTAGAAAACAAAATAAAGAGAGCAACAATTAGATTGTAATAAAATTAATATTAAAAAAACAACTTCTGACGCTTATCCCTATTTCGGATAGGATGGCTAGGATTAGTTCCAGAACCTTCATTTTTTCCCACCTGAAGTAGTGCAAGTCCGCTGTTATGTATGAGCGTACCTGAAGCACATTTGTTCTACTATCGAGTGTAGGTTGCCGCACCTCTTGCTTACTCTCAGCACTCAGCATTTATAACAAAAAAGAGGTGCAGAGACCTACACTCGGCTGTGGAACAAAAGATGTTTCAGGTAGGAGACAGACTCTCGACTGCACTGCCTCTTGATGGGTGATGCTCGACTTAAGTATGGAACAGGAGGCTTAGACTAGACTGCAATACTTCAGGTGGGAAGAGTGAAGGCTCTGGGAGGAAGAGAAGACTTGAAAAATGCTCACTACGCAACTGAGGCTAGCACACAGACACTTCTTTTTTTAATTGCGAAGCGCTTGTGCTCAGCACTGCTAAGCGGATGGTTTATCCATTTGCTATCATTGGTTTCCATTGAGATGATTAGCGTTTACAGTGTGCATTTATTTGCGTTCACGGGATGCGTTTTTTAACGTTGTGCACAACACAACCAGCATGTTTATTTTAACTTGTACTGTATAACAACTATAAAGTAACTTTGATAGCGTCAGGACTATCCCATGGTATCATAGTAACTATGCAGTCCTCAAGCACATACAAAACCCAAGTACACCTCATGGCAGAGTGCCTATGTTATAGTCACATGACTAGTAATTCTGACAGCTCTAGTGTCCATTCAGAGCTAACAATGAAGGATATCCTCTCTGAGTTACTATGATATTCCAGGATAGATGCAGGACTGTCAGAGTTACTATGTTGACTTGATCTTGTGCTGTACTATAGAGAACCAGTGTTGACTTGATCTTGTGCTGTACTATAGAGAACCAGCGTTGTTTTAGGATTGACCCAGGACCAGAGTTACTATGATATTCCAGGATTGACCCAGGACCAGAGTTACTATGATATTCCAGGATTGACCCAGGACCAGAGTTACTATGATATTCCAGGTTTGACCCAGGAGACCAGAGTTACTATGATATTCCAGGATTGACCCAGGACCAGAGTTACTATGATATTCCAGGATTGACCCAGGACCAGAGTTACTATGATATACCAGGATTGACCCAGGACCAGAGTTACTATGATATTCCAGGATTGACCCAGGACCAGAGTTACTATGATATTCCAGGATTGACCCAGGACCAGAGTTACTATGATATTCCCGGATTAACCCAGGACCAGAGTTACTATGATATTCCAGGATTGACCCAGGACCAGGTTACTATGATATTCCAGGATTGACCCAGGACCAGAGTTACTATGATATTCCCGGACTAACCCAGACCAGAGTTATTATGATATTCCAGGATTGACCCAGCACCAGAGTTACTATGTATGATATTCCAGGATTGACCAAGGACTGTCAGAGTTACTAGATGTCTGAGGATACATGGAGATGAGGATGCTGGTGTATCCTATTCCGGGATATCCCAGAACTGTCCGAGTTATTATGGCAACACTTGTTATATATACTACACACAGAGTTACTATGATATTCATATCATTAATTCTCCAGTGAGATTAGAAATCTTGTGCTAATAATCTTGAACCGGAATATTAATATTGTAAATATATCCATTTCAGATCAAACTCGACCCATTTTAGGTTGGTAGGAAAATGAAATACCAACTACACATTGGGGGAAATGCTTGAACTCATTTCATGCTGACCCAAGTCAGACAATGTGTAGATGACTAGAAACATATATTAATCTTATTTGTGCACTATACAGTACCTTTAATTCCACCTTCTTTAGCGACGCAGCCACAACATATGCAGCAGGGGCATATCACTACAACTACAGACACCAGAAAGACCAGTAGCACTATCACTTGTCCAACAGCTGCAGCAAAAGTGAAGGCAATATCGATGTGAAAACATGCATGCAGTATATTCATTGATGCAATCTAACCGTAATGACTTAAAGACTATTCATCATTGTCTATGATCAATAATTATTGACGGCCGAAAATTACAATAATGGAGACACGTGTTACCAGAATAAGTCATGTGATGATGGAACTGGAAGAGAGATGTTTGTCTTGTCCATTGCTTGAATCCTCCATCAGGAAAGTGCTGTTGATATTCTAGCTTGCAGTGATGGTACAAGTTGCTAGTATTTAGGCTCAAGACCGCAGTGATCATTAGCTACATAGCCAGCACCACAGTCAACTAACTCTAGTATGGCAGACAGTGAAACCAGTGATCATTAGCTACATAGCTAACACCACAATCAACTAACTCTAGTATGGCAGACAGTGAAACCAGTGATCATTAGCTACATAGCCAGCACCACAGTCAACTAACTCTAGTATGGCAGACAGTGAAACCAGTGATCATTAGCTACATAGCCAGCACCACAGTCAACTAACTCTAGTATGGCAGACAGTGAAACCAGTGATCATTAGCTACATAGCTAACACCACAATCAACTAACTCTAGTATGGCAGACAGTGAAACCAGTGATCATTAGCTATGTACATAGCCAGCACCACAGTCAACTAACTCTAGTGTGGCAGACAGTGAAACCAGTGATCATTAGCTACATAGCTAACACCACAATCAACTAACTCTAGTATGGCAGACAGTGAAACCAGTGATCATTAGCTATGTACATAGCCAGCACCACAGTCAACTAACTCTAGTGTGGCAGACAGTGAAACCAGTGATCATTAGCTACATAGCCAGCACCACAGTCAACTAACTCTAGTATGGCAGACAGTGAAACCAGCTACATAGCTAACACCACAATCAACTAACTCTAGTATGGCAGACAGTGAAACCAGTGATCATTAGCTATGTACATAGCCAGCACCACAGTCAACTAACTCTAGTGTGGCAGACAGTGAAACCAGTGATCATTAGCTACATAGCTAACACCACAATCAACTAACTCTAGTATGGCAGACAGTGAAACCAGTGATCATTAGCTATGTACATAGCCAGCACCACAGTCAACTAACTCTAGTGTGGCAGACAGTGAAACCAGTGATCATTAGCTACATAGCTAACACCACAATCAACTAACTCTAGTATGGCAGACAGTGAAACCAGTGATCATTAGCTACATAGCTAACACCACAATCAACTAACTCTAGTATGGCCGACAGTGAAACCAGTGATCATTAGCTACATAGCTAACACCACAATCAACTAACTCTAGTATGGCAGACAGTGAATATGTCCAGAGTTTTTCTATAATGTTTTCTAAAAACATTTGCTGCCCTCAGTTACCACAAGCTAAATGCTACTCACTTATTTTGGCTTTATAACTTAGTAATATGACAATTGAAGCTTCCCTCTGCAAAGCTCGCACCATTTAAGAAACTATTATATATTTTTCTGCTTATATTTGCTGTCATCGTTTATGAGAGAAACTTGATATATTCATTATAGGCATTAAACATTAAAGCAGATTATGCCATCCCATTTAAGATATGGAAGACAGTACTAGACTAATACCATTTCATTGTTGAACTTTAAATAATAATAATAATAATAATAATAACAACAACAACAACAAATAATACTCATAATTACTCATGATAAATAATAATAATAATAATAATAATGTTAACGGTCCAATACACTACATGAGCGATGTTGGAGCCCACATAATGCAAGCAGGTTGCTAATGCACTAAGGCAATGAGGACCTTGAGATGCCGTTTAAACATTAAATCAATATTTTTCTCTGAGGTTTCTACACTACAAGCATAGCAGAGCTAGAAATAAGGTTTGATGTTGGTAGGACATGATGTCCTAGCATAATAAGATTTGCTAGGTCATTTTCTAATATTGGTCAGTCATTATACTTCTACTAAATGTTGGTATACTTGCAATAATAATAGTATGATTCATAAAAACAAAAACAAATGACAATACAGCATGAAATGTTAAGTACGACAAAAATGTCACTACATGTTCTCCATCCAGTTATCCCAGTCTTCTAAAGGAAGATTGTCACCAGACTCACTACTTCTGTCTGACTCATTCTCTTCATCTTCATTCACTACTGACTGACGCTGAGGTGCTTGGTGTAGCAGTAGCAGGCTTTCTTCCTGTACTTCCTCCTTGGCCACTGGTTTGGATGGCTAGTTGTACTTTTCCACCATAACTCAATGCTACTATCAGCATTGAAATCATTTGTACCTATGTACATAGCTCAGCTGTTTCCCAGACCTCAGTACATTGCAATTAGCCTAGGGGATACAATTAGCCAAGGGCACCCTGCACTGCATGCTATTAGCTAACCACACTATGTTTTTCCAGCCCTCCTTTTTCTTTTTCGCAACACTAAGTGAATTTTACTTCCTGGTAACCACTGCAGCTGCAACACTGACTAGTAGTAGTCACTTAGCTTGTTATTTGCTGTTAGGACAATCTGGCAGAGCAAGCAGTGATTTGGTCGGACATATTGGTCACTGTAGTGACCTTTGACATTTTTTTGAATTTCCTGTCCATTTCTATATTCCTGCTCCTTTTACTTGCATCCTCTACCTACGACAAAAATCAAACTAAAACTCTTGTTTCCTTTATTGACAAGACTTGTTTTTGCTGTTCTTTGACAGCCTGCCAGCCTGCCCAATTAGTTTTTAACTAACAAAGACTAAATAGACGTACCTGACTTTTCTCTTACCTAGTCCGTAAGATCCGATGTAGAAATTAGCTGCACCAGTTGGAGAAAGGAAAAATGAATAAAAGAATGCCTTGCGCTGAGTTTGACGAACATCAGTTCCACAAGTATCATTGTTGGAGAAGTATGGATAATCACCGCAAGCGAAACACTTGCGACTCCCCGGGTCCAACATGAAGCAGCTAGTGCAAGTGCACACTCCATCTGCAGGAAGCACACACACACCAACGGATAAACAAAGAAACGACAGACGCAAAAATAATATTTTAAAAAAATTCAGTTTTGGTTTAATATATATACAGTGTATATAGTGTGCTCTGCTGAATGTAACAACGAAACCCACGCAAATAGCCTACATATTCTCCACTTCACTCACATTGGGTACACCAACCAGAAAGCCAAACTTTTAATTTGACCTACAGTCTGATATAATGTACCGGTAGAAAATTCTGTTTCTTGGGGGCTAGATTGCCAATTCTTCCTTTATTCCAGACTCCACATTTAGTGCACTTATTGAGTGATAATGCTGGATCATATGAAATCAAAGATACTTAGTACCTTCAAGTATAAACCTGTTGCATGTATACACCTGTTGCATGTTAATGCATGTATAAACCTGTTTCATGTATGAACTTGTTACATGTTGCATGTATAAACATGTTGCATGTATGAACTGTTTCATGTATAAACCTGTTTCATGTATGAACCTGTGGCATGCATAAACCTGTTTCATGTGTATGAACCTGTTACATGTATATAAACCTGTTGCATGTATAAACCTGTTTCATATATAAACCTGTTGCATGTATAAACCTGTTGCATGTATAAACCTGTTGCACGTATAAACCTGTTGCATGTGTTTTAGTATTCATCTTTGAAAACCAATCCACCACATGGCAGACGACATTGGTGAAAGATATAATGGCCTTTTTATATTACATGTATTTTTTTAGATGCCCAGTGCAGCACAGTACAATATAGTCGCTCCCCCTCCCCTCCATTATAGAAGCTTCAGTCATGACCTGCATGGTGTGGGGTACATGCACACAGAAAACGCATAATGAGGATCGAGGTGTTCAATGTGTAATAATGTGATATTTTTCGATGTAAATATTTACGAATGTGGTCGTGCCAGTGAGTGCTCTAGACTACTGTCTCATGCTCAGTCAAAAAAAGCGAATGGAAAAACCCTAAACATGATTCCTTCTATTATGAGTAAAAAATCTACATCTTTCCTCTAATATCATTACAGCAAATAAACTATAGAATTGTCTACCTGTCGGACTGAAAATATAAGCACCAGAAACAGAACATAAATATATTATGACACAATCATATTGTATTTGATGATCTGTAGCTGTACATATGCACTTGTCCACAGCAATAATGTGTGCACAGGAATAAGTTGTAGAGCATTAAAGATAGAGCTTGCATGAAAATAACCGTACAGGTTTGTTCTAACATGTGCTCACTTTTGCAGGAGACTAATCCAGTAGATATGGGAATATTTTGCAAATCTGAAGGTCGACAATCCTTTGCTGTTTGACAGGTAAAATCTGTGCTTTGTCGGGGAACTCGATATTCTCTTCTCAGCCTAAACGAAGCAGTAAAGGGAGGAAAAAATCTTATTAGTTCATTTTCACTTTCACTTCAAAATTAATATAATAATAATAATAATAATAATAATAATAATAATAATAATAATAATAATAATAATATTAATACTAATAATACTAATACTAATAAATAATACTAATACTACTAACAATAATAATACTAATACTACTAAGTAGATTCTAACATACAAGAAAAATTATATCCTTTGTGTGAGGTGCCTCAAAGCAAAGAGAAAGATCTGGTCTATATTTTGTTGAAAAAGGACAGAGTGCAATAACATCCGGAGCAATGTTGGGTTGTGGAGATACAAAAAACCTTCTGTGTGCATCAAATATTGGGAATACATGAACTATACTATGCTATTATAATGACTTGGTAATATACTTCCTTTGTATTCATTACCTTTACCTTAGCCACTTATAGCAACATGCTTGTGTTTTGTACAACAATGACAAATCATTGCTGAATGTTAGTAAGCAATAGATTTTGTATTACATGCAATAATAAATTGTTCTAATATTAAAAAAAGATCATATTTTGTGGTCAGGGTGTGTTCACAAAAACCCAGCACAATAATGCTATCCCCTCATATATGGTTACTAGGCACTTAAGTGAATTCATGGCATGGTGTAGATGTTGAACTGAAGCTGGTACAATTTTTAAAACTCTCAGCTACAGTATTCCACCGACAAGTAGCAGAAATGCTCGGTTAATATATATGGGGGTTTATGCAGTCGTAACCTGCAAAAGCTAACACAACATAGAGTAAGTATCTTAGAAAACATTCTCCCTGTGCTGTATGCAATATACAGTGTGGGTCATTAAGGCAGCAACACTATGTTGTGAGCAGTATTGACAATCTAAAAACCCAGACATGTCCATACATGGCATCTCTGAAGCATCCAACTATCCAATTCCTTGGATTGGCCAACATCCCTCAGGAATATCCAACAACTCTGTCCTGCTATCTCCACTTGCAGTTAATGTTCATAGACAGAGAAATTCTTCTCTACCAGATGACTCACTGGCCATTGCGATGTACACAATGCCACCAAAGCACACCTCCATTGCTTGGAAGACAAAGTAAACGAGCAAGTCTAGTTCAGTTATGCAGCCAACAAAGAAATCAGTCATCTGAAGTGAGGGTAGGATCGCATGTCCACGATCTCGGCTACTGCATGAATGGCTCAAGGGCGGGGTTTAACAGCTGAGGAGGACAATCTCGAGGATGCAAAAACACTCCTTCAGGGGACGAATATGTCCATCAGTGAAGGGGGTAAAAATCACCATGGCTGTATAATAGGGGGGAAACTCCGTTGTGGATGCAACACTTTTCCTCCATTCTGGTCACTAGTGCCCCCCTCCCAAGAAATTTCACCAAACATGACGAGGTACTTGTGGATAGATAAGGAACCTGAAGATAAGGAACCTGAAGATAAGGAACCTGAAAGATAAGGAACCTGAAGATAAGGAACCTGAAGATGACCTGAAGATAAGGAACCTGAAGATAAGGAACCTGAAGATAAGGAACCTGAAGATAAGGAACCTGAAGATAAGGAACCTGAAGATGACCTGAAGATAAGGATAAGGAATCTGAAGATGACCTGAAGAGAAGATAAGGAACCTGAAGATAAGGAACCTGAAGATAGGGTACCTGAAGATAAGGAACCTGAAGATAAGATACCTGAAGATAAGGAACCTGAAGATAAGGAACCTGAAGATAAGGAACCTGAAGATAAGGAACCTGAAGATGACCTGAAGATAAGGAACCTGAAGATAAGGAACCTGAAGATGACCTGAAGATAAGGATTTTTGAAAGGGGGGTGACAAAATTATTATGTAATAGTAGTCATGATGTATTACGATCTTTTTTAAGGAGGCTATATGAAATCATTAATCTGAAAGGCACTTGCACCCCCCCCCCCGTGTACGGGCCTACAATGCTCACACTACTACTGCTCTACACAATGCTGTCACTACTACTGCTCTATACAATGCTCACACTACTACTGCTCCACACAATGCTGTCACTACTACTGCTCTACACAATGCTGTCACTACTACTGCTCTACACAATGCTCACACTACTACTGCTCTACACAATGCTCACTCTACTACTGCTCTACACAATGCTGTCACTACTCCTGCCCTAACACTTGCATGATACAGGAGCAGTCAAATTAAAATCTAATTTCCTGTTCTAATAATTTCCCCGTGTGCAAAATTCAATAGAATTTTTGGACTCTTCATAAATTTACTCAAATTGATTACGAGAAAGAGTCGCAGGTCCTGCCAGAGCCACTGCAGTTAGGAAGCAGTTCGGTTGTGTCAATTGTAATGGGCAATCCACTATGTAGCCAGCAGCTTGTCAGCTGTGGCAATGTCCAGAGCTACTGTATTTGAGTGTTGGTAATGATTAGCATCAGTTAGCTACGGCCACGTGAACAGCCACTTGAGCAGCTAGTGAGCTGAGGTGAGGTTGAGGGCTACACTAGTCAGCAGAGATGACAGCCAACCATATGTTCATCTCGTGAATGTTGATTTTTCGGTAGCTATCTCGACGACTACAGATACTCTTTGCAATCTTCAGCTGCTGTAATGTCGAGGGCTTCTCCCTTCTTGGGTGAGTTCTCTGATTGCTACAGTCCTCCTCGCTCCCCCCCCCCCCCCCCCCCCCCCCCCCCCCGGTGACAATTTTCTGGATTTTCCCCGTGCCCCTCCAGATTTGGATTTTTTCACCCCCCTTCCCCACCCCCCTCCCCTAATTGGTTTTCTTTGTGGAGGTGTGGATGGTGGAGGGTCAGGTGGATGGTGGAGTGGATGGTTGATGGTGGAAGGTGGGGTGGAGTGGATGGTGGGGTGGAGGGTGTTTTGATATCCTACCAGAAAAAAAGACCGAAAATTTTCACTTGACTTCTACTGAGGCTATATAGTCATGTATGCCAACATCTGTAGCAGAGGGACCCTGTCCGGGGGAAACCTTCGTCTTCATAGGATCATAGGAGAGTTGGGTGACCATATGTTCAAACCTTATCATCATGCCCTTCCAAAGTGTTGGGACATTACAGAAGTAAAGGGTGGGCCTCTGACACAAGATGTGTTTTTTACTGACTTTGTTGCCTGGACCTCATCATCATCATTGCTGTTCCAAGTGTCAACAGAGGAACATGACTTGCACCCACACAGTAGAACATGTGGTCCCCCAACTGTCCTATGTGGCTTGAGGTTGGCCACATGATAAAGCTCTGCTTGAGGCTGGCCACATGATAGAGCTCTGCTTGGGGCTGGCAACAAGATAGAGCTCTGCTTGAGGCTGGCCACAAGATAGAGCTCTGCTTGAGGCTGGCCACAAGATAGAACTCTGCTTGAGGCTCGCCACAAAATGGAGCTCTGCTTGAGGCTGGTCACAAGATGGAGCTCTGCTTGAGACTGGCCACAGAGCTCTGCTTGAGGCTGGCCACATGATAGAGCTCTGCTTGAGGCTGGCCACAAGATAGAGCTCTGCTTGAGGCTGGCCACAAGATAGAGCTCTGCTTGAGGCTGGTCACAAGATAGAGCTCTGCTTGAGACTGGCCACAAGATAGAGCTCTGCTTGAGACTGGCCACATGATAGAGCTCTGCTTGGGGCTGGCCACAAGATAGAGCTCTGCTTGAGGCTGGCCACAAGATAGAACTCTGCTTGAGGCTGGCCACAAAATGGAGCTCTGCTTGAGGCTGGTCACAAGATGGAGCTCTGCTTGAGACTGGCCACAGAGCTCTGCTTGAGGCTGGCCACATGATAGAGCTCTGCTTGAGGCTGGTCACATGATAGAACTCTGCTTGAGGCTGGCCACATGATAGAGCTCTGCTTGAGGCTGGTCACATGATAGAACTCTGCTTGAGGCTGGCCACATGATAGAGCTCTGCTTGAGGCTGGTCACATGATACTACTCTGCTTGAGACTGGCCACAAGATAGAGCTCTGCTTGAGGCTGGCCACATGATAGAGCTCTGCAAGATAGAGCTCTGCTTGACGCTTGCCACAAGATAGAGCTCTGCTTGAGACTGGCCACAAGATAGAGCTCTGCTTGAGACTGGCCACAAGATAGAGCTCTACTTGAGACTGGCCACAAGATAGAGCTCTGCTTGAGACTGGCCACAAGATAGAGCTCTGCTTGAGACTGGCCACAAGATAGAGCTCTGCTTGAGGCTGGCCACATGATAGAGCTCTGCTTGAGGCTGGCCACAAGATAGAGCTCTGCTTGAGGCTGGCCACATGATAGAGCTCTGCTTGAGACTGGCCACAAGATAGAGCTCTGCTTGAGGCTGGCCACATGATAGAGCTCTGCTTGAGGCTGGCCACAAGATAGAGCTCTGCTTGAGACTGGCCACAAGATAGAGCTCTGCTTGAGACTGGCCACAAGATAGAGCTCTGCTTGAGACTGGCCACAAGATAGAGCTCTGCTTGAGGCTGGCCACAAGATAGAGCTCTGCTTGAGACTGGCCACAAGATAGAGCTCTGCTTGAGACTGGCCACATGATAGAGCTCTGCTTGAGACTGGCCACAAGATAGAGCTCTGCTTGAGGCTGGCCACATGATAGAGCTCTGCTTGAGACTGGCACAAGATAGAGCTCTGCTTGAGACTGGCCACAAGATAGAGCTCTGCTTGAGGCTGGCCACAAGATTAGAGCTCTGCTTGAGGCTGGCCACAAGATAGAGCTCTGCTTGAGGCTGGTCACAAGATACTTGAGGCTGGCCACAAGATAGAGCTCTGCTTGAGGCTGGCCACAAGATAGAGCTCTGCTTGAGACTGGCCACAAGATAGAGCTCTGCTTGAGACTGGCCACATGATAGAGCTCTGCTTGAGACTGGCCACAAGATAGAGCTCTGCTTGAGGCTGGCCACATGATAGAGCTCTGCTTGAGACTGGCCACAAGATAGAGCTCTGCTTGAGACTGGCCACAAGATAGAGCTCTGCTTGAGGCTGGCCACAAGATTAGAGCTCTGCTTGAGGCTGGCCACAAGATAGAGCTCTGCTTGAGGCTGGTCACAAGATACTTGAGGCTGGCCACAAGATAGAGCTCTGCTTGAGGCTGGCCACAAGATAGAGCTCTGCTTGAGACTGGCCACAAGATAGAGCTCTGCTTGAGGCTGGCCACATGATAGGATAAGAAAACAGAAATAAAAGCAGAATTGCCTGCGTACAACACAGTAAGGGGATGGGCCTTGAAGGGGTGCGTAGTTACTGCAAGCTGCAATACTGTTTACTAGAGTATGCCATCAACACTCGTGTGACACTGTACTCTGCCAGCATGTACATACTTGTACCAAACAAGGGCACAATGTCTAACTGAATGCAGTGGGCAGTTAACTGTGTAAGGGGACTAATACCAGTTCTAACACGAGTACAGTCTCGGGAACCTGATCCTTTAGCAGATTCACTACGCCAACCCTAATAACGCAGCTGGGAACTTTATAAGGGTTTTGTTGCTGTCTGCAGGAATGCGCCTATCGGATTGCTGATCTGTGGTAAATTGGGAAATTGACATGATTCTGAGCTACAATCGAGAGGCAAGCATGCAGACAGAGCATGTATGGCATTGCAGGTATTTCAACACCATTCATTCATAAGCGTTGTCATGCGTGGACAAGATCTGGTATTCCAAAGCATTTGGGGTATTCCAAGCCGAGGGCGGAAAAAGTAGAAGGAAGGAACACTTACAGGTGCAAGAAGTAGCGGGAGGCTTCTGTGTCACTGTTTGGTAGAGTCAGGAAGGTGTGATGGAAACATAGCCAAGGTTTCAGAGGTAGCACCAGATGAAGGTCCAATAGCATAGTAAACTATTATAGCAACATTGGCAGTACATACCAACTCTATTGAACTGACTCAGAGCAGAAATTGAACATATATGTACGAACACAGACTTTCTATAAGCACAGGAAGAGTTCCTGCATGGACCACAAACCCCACGTACTTACGTTTTAATGCCTAATGAAACCACTCATTGAATAGAGTAGGGCTTCTTCTAGCCACTGGTGATAATTTCAACTCTCTAGCCTTGGCAATCTGGAGATATTTATGCGGGCAATTCTGGCATTCAGGTTTTTGAGGGTCCCTCCACTTGTAGCTCCCGTAACTTGGCTATAGTTATACGTATGAAAATTATTTTAGTATCAACAGAGAGCACACAGAGAGACCTATCTTTTGAGCTATATATCAAGTTCATACCATGCAGTTTGCATAATCTATGGAGTTATAAAGTGGTAACCACAAGTTTTTTTTAACACTTGCCAATCCCTTCAAGTTTTTAATTTATTTATATTTTATGGTTTAGTTCCTTCCCCCTTAAAATTTGCATTGGCAGCTTCTTCTGCCAGAATATGGTTTGGGCCACATCGGTTCCAAAAAGATTCCCAGCGTGTCTTGAATCCTTCTCCCCAAAACCCGAATAAAACAATAATAACTGAAGTTCACCCTCAAATTGTGTAACTCTCTTGTTTTTCAAACATGCATCAACTTGGGTACAGCAGGTTTATTCACGATAGCTTTAGTACCCAAAGAAAACAAATCCTCGAATGTACTTTCTCAATGACTTTGTTTCCGAGTCCAGAATAATAGGTTGGTAAGGATCATCAAGTAATTTATTTCGTCGATGATGCAATCCATGTGTAATATGATCCACGCTTAGTTCTGCTGTTTGGTTTGTGGAGTTCTCGCTCCTGGGAAACGGTCATCAAGTCCAAAGGAGACACTAGTTAATTATTTCTGCTGTTTCGTTGGTTGAACTTTCTCGTGCAACTGTTACCAAATCCTTAAAGAAGGCCATAGCTGACTCCACACGGATACCAGCAGCAAGACATGGCATGTGGTGACATGGCAGGTGGTGACATGTGTAATAAACAAGTTAGAAATGTGTTTTAAAAGTCCTGGAGACCCTGAGGTATTCAGTTGTGAACTCCGACTGGTGTAGTTCTCCAATGCTCAACTTATATATACACTCAAATACAAAATTAAAGAAAAAAAGAACAAATAACAACTTGAAACCAAAAAATGATAGCAAACATGATTAAAAGGTCAGATGTCGAACAAAACTGGTGATGTGACGACCCTTTACCACCTGAAATCATGTACACCAAGATTATATGATCCTTCACCATTTAAAATGACTCGGTTAATGATCAACTTGATTAAGTTGACCATTGTGAAGGTTATTGCGTTAGCAAGTCTTTATTGATTGGCTAAGAGTTCGCTGAGAACAGTTTTTAGATGGGTAATTTTAAATGGTAAAGGCTTGTCTAACTGGGTGTGGTCTACATGGGTGGATTCCTAAGAGGTGATTTTTTTTTTTAAACATTCTCTTGTTCTTGTTTCTGTAAACACATGCATGATGTATGCACAAGCATGATATGCATGCATTTGTTTGGGTAAGCATGTTTCTGTAAGCATGTGTATATGTACCACATATACAGTGTATTGTACCTTGCTAAAATACTTTCTGGATGCTTGCTTGAAGTTGTCTCCTTGAAGCTTGCAGAAAAACCACAAGTGCTTAACATCAACAGCATCCCCACAGAGCACAGTCTCACCATGCTGGCATGCATTCAAACTAAAATGACAAGATAAATATAATTATGTGATTCTTCCACAATAACAGTTGGTTTGGCTTAATTAAGGGGGGATTGGTCTGTCCTCAATTTGGTTAGTTTATATACCAAAATGTAGCCCATTCAATATGCCTTCTAATGCTATTTTTCTTTTTGCCATATACATGTTTTTGTTTTGGATCTGCGGGTTGGAATGTGAAGCCAATCAGCACACACAAACTTGGCTTTGAGTGCCATACAAGTTTGAGAGGCTATAAAAACTGTAATTGCTAGAGCTATGCAAGTACTTATGTTCATTCAAATTATGAAATATTAACACTACAACTTTTTAGCTTCTTAGATGCTGCACACTTCACTTGATATATTGATAGACGTCTCTTATGTGCTCACTTTTGAATGAGTATAGGTAGGTACAACCACACCAAAGTTACCTGCAGTCAAAGTGAGGGTATCAAAATCTGAACACCTGAACTGGCTGGAATTGTGGCTCCTGATTGGAAAGTGCTAGCCAGTCCACAATAATATCATATGGCAAGAGGAAGGAATCTACAAAATGAGTGTTTTCATTCGCTAAAACGTGACGAAGTAGTGAAGCATGCGCGCTGAAAATCAATTTTCTTGCGACGGGAAACAAAATTGACTTTCAGAGCCCACACCTACAGCTACTTGGAACATGGGCGTAACCATACTGCATGTAGAACTTGATGAACATTTAGGTGGCTGACCTATAACAATTTCGGTGGTTCTCTGAATCCAGAAACATAGTCTTTGGGAAACTTATAACAGAAGTTGTTGCGACTAAACCAATGCTTGGAAGGTAAAGAAACGTGGCAGATATGTGATGCTGAGATGAGGGATTCAGTATACATGGATATAAAATTTGTGGCTCAAAAAACCCACAAAATTAGATACGGAATGATTCAATTTTAAATCTAAAACAATATAATTATATGAAAGCCTGGATGCATCACTAGCAGACACCAAAAAATAATATTTGAAAAATAGACAATTCAATTTGTATACACTAACTTATTCTAAAGAGCTTGGAAGACAAGTTGAGTTTTGATGGCTACAAGTTGCTATCCAGAGGGGGTACTAGGCATACCTAGGAAGTGTTATTGGAGCAATAAATGGCAGAAACAGAAACCACAAGTTTAACATAAACGAGTAGTTCAAAATTTTAAACGAACTCTCAGCACTTGAAAAACCCCTTTTAGAACCCAAGCAGCCAGTTTTTCGGCCCATACCTACAGTATATATATATATAATCAAGAGGTCTGTTTTGGGGGCTGGATCCTCATCTACAGCCAATCAGCTAGTTCGTGTCATTGGATTTTTTTTGTGCACCGGTTTTTTTTTTTGTGCACCGGTTCCACCGAATCTTCTAGTTCATTTTGCCATTTGTTTTTGTCGAATTTGGAATCGATGACATAAAGGCAATGAATTTCCTCAGTGAACCAGGAAGTCCTTGAGTTCTGATGAACAAAATGTGATCGGCGATGGTTATAGGTACGATAGTGACTTTGAATCGAAGGATTCTGGGCCAGATGCTGAGACCACTGCCTCAAAATACTGCTCAAAGTGAAGGAGACGATCAGGTACTGCCAGCTAGGGGTTGAGGGTTAGGTAAAGGACAGAGAGAACATGGTCGTAGGGGCAAGGGTCATACTAGCTAGGGCAAGGGCTCCAGTGGATCCATGGTGGACTGCAAATCTTGCTGGTTTTGCAATAAACACTGTTACACGATATAATTACAAAGTTAAAATTTTGTGTGATTTTCCTGCCAGGACCACAGGGTGGCTAGTTGTGCAGCTTAATGTTCTACCATCAACCTGCTCTAGTCTTGTAGAAGCTGCCTTAGCTGATATATGAGCTTCTCAATTTTTTTTGGGGGGGGGGGCCATTTTGAAATGTGGTTAACCATTTTGAAATGTGCTCAAACAAGTATGGATACTGCATGCTCTCTTTGAAGTAACAGGTATTTTCATATATACTTGTAGTAAAAACTGTCAAATGGGATGTGATGTCTTCTGCACACAGGTAGCTTGGGATATGCATATCACAATTGATGCTTAAGGATCAGTGATCTTTTATACACCGTAATATTCCCTCATAAACATTAACGCTTTGGAGTAGGAACAATGTGATGTTGACTAAGCAGACCTATTGAAACAAGCCACCTAAATGAAGAGTCCAGGTGTTCAGTACACTCCGAGAGAAATATACACTATTCTCAGACTGGCAAAAAGTATGGGGCAAGTAGTATATAATGAAAAGTAAAGCAGTTGCCTTGCCAAGAACTTGAGCAAAACTTGAGCAATAGGACATAATTGAAAGAGCTGTTATTTTACCACATAATTATGTAAGCCCTGCATAAAACTTATCAGGGAACACAGAATATGCCCAAAACGTGCAAAAAAAAAGAATTCTGCCTCATCATCCCATTGGAATGGCAAATAGCAGCCCGTCCAGACGCACACACACACGCCATTTACCTCCGCTAGTAGCGTAGTTAATTCTAATAAGGGCTTACTAGTTCATTAAACACTCACCTACACAGCCAAACGAAGTTCACTTGTCGGTTTGCGAAAGCGTCACATGCGGGGGGGATTTTTTAAATAAAGGGTGTCGGGAGACACGCCCTCATAAACTCTAGCAGACCTACCTACGATTCCCCACGACAAATCCAGCAGACCATTTTAAGCCAGTAAACCTGATTTGTAGAGCTGCAACGTGCAACAGAGCGATTTGTACAAGAAGGACGATATGATAAGCTATATCACCAGTGATGACCTAGTGTCAAAAGATGATGCAGGATAACTTGATGTTCCGAATTCTTGCCCACAAATGCCACTTTCAGAACTACAAGAAATGATAGCCTATGATAGCCTAGAGTGGAATTTTGACCTTCTTCCCAATTTATGCCTGTAGTTTCTCTAACAATCTGTAATAAGATTAGGCATTGTGAATTCAACTTCAGCTCCACACAGGAGAGTTAATATCCCAAAAGATTGATTTGATAGTATATAAATGATCTCACGAGGAGCCAAGTGTTAAGAAGTTGTTTTATTTAACCATAATGTATTCCAGACGCTTGCATAGGGGCAGTTGATTTGGGAAGTCAATATCTCTTCAAATTTTGGTGGCTGAACACTGGGGAAAAGAAACTATATACATTGTGGGTCTTTCCAGTATTTAGAGAAAGGCCATTAAAGCTCGGCTTTCTTTCTTCTTAGAAGTAAGAAGTGTACAAATATTGTCGGCATGAGCCGCATTCCCAAGAACCAGATAGCAAAATAGTCCACCATCTTCTTGCTCCAGCCTCTGTAATAGTATATTTAACAATCACTACAAGGGAAAGTGCAGGGGGAGGGAGAGAGGACAGAGTCTTGTGTTGAACCCTGTGGAATTGGGACTAGTGTATTGTATCTTGAGTTGGAATTGATGACAGCCTGAGTATTATCATAACACACTTTGAATACCTCCCATGACTTCTCTCGTTCAGCAGCAGCGTTCAACAGTAGATGCTCAACAGAGTGGTACACATTTTCACCATCTACAAGTCTTACTTCAAGAAAAGAATGCTGAGAAACCAGGGCAATTATGACCTCCGCCAAGATTTCTATGGCTCTGTGCATGGAGGCCAGATGAGGTAATTACCAGTTGTAGAACTAAATATGGTATTGTGCATTTGATTGATAGCAAGAGCCTCAAACTAGTGAACGAGTGAGTACATGGCAGCAGAGAGGTATAAGAATGTCACTGCTATCTATGCTCAAAGCTATCACAATGTTCCTGATGCAATGCTGGTGGCACCACCCTCTTCCTAGGCGAGGTCCAAAAAATATAAACTGACCATGCTGATGAAGTAACTTGAGAACAGCTCGCAGGTGCCTACCACAAAGCCACAACGGACACAAAATATGGTTTCCTGACAATCAACCACATGGAGTATACTACTGACTGCTGCCCTCCAATCCTCCCTGTAAATAGTCTCAAGTGTGTATGGCGAGTGATTATGTGAACTATCCCACCTATCGCAAGATAATGGGAAGTATGGGGCACCTGAGAGACTATTTAAAGAGCTCAGTGGAAAAACTCTTCCTAAGTTTGTAAGAATGCACCACATAAGTGCCATCATATTATTATTCCTTAGAGTAAGCATCAATAAACTAAGAAACACCACACCTGGAGGAGCAAGCCCTCCAGCATGGCAGTCCTTACAGTACTCTCTCTCTCTATATATATAATACAACCTGAACATGGAGATATCCTTCATCTTGGGACTCCAATAAGGCTTGTCTTGAAGGGCAGGACTTTACTATCAACTCACCACTACTAGCTATAAACATCTGCAAGAATGAAGTGGCATAGATCGAGGCAAATCTATGGAATTCTTGGCACTTCAAGTTGCAGGTAGCATGCTCGAGTTTGTAATCCCAGCTCATACAGAATGGATGATGGTGCAATCATTGCTCATATGAATGAGTATTACAATGGGGAACTACTAAATAGCAAGCATCAATGCAGGCATGGTCAAATGCAAATGCATAGCGTAATCCTTCGTGTCATTTAAAGCTACTCTCTGAGACAAGTGGAACAGCTGTGTCTGCATACGAGTGATGTACTCTGATATATGGGTTCTGCTTCTGCCCATAGTGAGGTTAACAACCTGAAACCTAAGATAGTGAAATTGATCATTGAAATTACTTTTGCAATTAATGGTAGGGCAGGTAGGTGGTAGGTAGTCTTGCCAAGAATTACTCGGTCTACAGCAAGCAGTTATGAGAAGCTCAACACACTTATATTAAAGCAATCCGTTAACCATTTAGAGATCATGGATAACACAAGAGATAGTACTCAGAAATTGACGTACGTAAGACATTTATTTAAACACTTGGTTCATCTCACATCGTAGGTACCTAAAGAAGAAATGGGGTTGGAGTGATTGGAGTGGGTCAAAAATAGGAATGGGACAATTCTACCTTCAGTGTGTAGCATTTATTGTTCAGTAGTAACATTTGATAGCAAGAATTTAGGTACCCTACTTCTGGAGCTATATACAATTTGCTGAAACATTTAGAATATTAAAAAATCAGCGTCTGCCACTTCAAAAACACACATGGAGTTATATCATCACAACTCGTTCAGATTTCTGAAGGGACATCGACAACTCAACAGTCACTTGATTTCATAAACTGTGGGACGTTTCACTCAACAAGAAATCTCAAGTAGACGTGTTGCACTTGGACATAACAACAAGGCAATCAAAAGCTTCTTTTCAAATTGTGGTACTTGGGTACAACACGAGTGCTATGACATTGGTTCAGAGGCTACCTGGATTGAGGCAGAATACAGTAAAATACTTGTTCAGAATATATAATGTAGTATGTATATAGTTTACCATATTAATCTTGTATCTACCCATGCAACTGCACATGGCCTGATGCACATGGCCACACTTGCAACTGCATGTGACCTGGATCACATGACCACACTTGTAACTGAACATGACCTGGATCACATGACCATACTTGCAACTGCACGTGACTTGGACCACATGACCCCACTGCAACTGCACGTGACCTGGATCACATGACCACACTTGCAACTGCACGTGACTTGGATCACATGACCCCACTGCAACTGCACGTGACCTGGATCACATGACCACATTTGTGACTGAACATGACCTGCTGGTGGATGAAGCAAATGAACAGGGTATGGCAACATCATTGAAATCTATTAATCAGTTTAAAAACAACTTTAGATAGAACAAAAGTGATAAAAATGATAAAAACAACTCAAACCCAAGAATACTGTTACTGACATGACATGGCATATATACGCAGCATACGTGATTTCATCTTCCATGAATGATTCAAAACATCCTATGATAAGTTTGTATAAGGTTAGTAGTAACTATTATATGACCACCTGACGAATATATGCTGTCATCAACTTGGCAATCTCAGCAACCTACAAGTCGGAAGATAATATTATTCACATATTATTCACAAGACTGCACATAATTATGTAACCAATGTCATACCTATTTTAATTATCACCTTCTTAATGTGTTATTTTATCGTATCACCTTCCCAGTATGCCCATATTTGGTGATTGTGGTCATCATCATGAGTTCAGAGTTTAACCACTTCTGAGAATAGTGAGCTTGTTCTTTTCATAAGAAAATTTTAGATTCTTACCTACACTGTATAGCTAACTAGGTATCATTTGGTGTCAGAAGTGGTATATCAATGGCTGCTAGAATGGATTTATAATACCTATTTTAACTCTTTCACTGATAGATTTACATGGGTTTTTACATTTAATTTTATCTTTTTAGGAAAGCGACAAACTCAACCTTTGATGTATTTGAAGTACAAGCTTTGATGAACAATGTGTGGTCAATTATGGTTGCTTAGCAACAAAACCCACAATTATGAATATCATTATAAAGTTATGTAATCACCATTTTAAACTCTAATTCAATTTTTTGGGGTAATAACTTGACGCCATTCTACTAAAATTCTAAGTCTAAAAAGTATAGAAGGAGATGACCACTTTCTCTTATCATGTTAGCCAACTGGAAACCAGTATATTTATAATCAGACAACAAATTTATGTATATATGATCTATGATCTGGTTTTGCGCACACATTACATTCAAAACCTAGAATAATTTTTTTAATCAGAATCATGATCATGTATACATATTATTAGCGTAAGCACATAATGCAACAAACATAAGATAGTGAAAACATAAGACTATGAGATAATGAAAAATACAAGACAATGAAAAGCACAAGATAATGAAAAACAGTGAACAAGTAGCTCTCATATTGTTTTTTTAATTTCATACTTCTGGCTATAATTATTCTTACTTATTCTCATTTATTCTCATGACCTATTATTACATAATATTATTAGTGAATAAGAAATTATGAGCAGATATGTAAATAGCGGCAATAATCCACAAGCTTGTGGTACTTGTCAAAACACAAGCGGTTGTTGTCGAAGCAGAGAGGGACTTGGCAAGTACAGCACATCATGCGTGTTTCATGCCTATTTCCACTTTCTGGAAGCTTCTTCCTTCTCCTGATGCCCTCACACACCACACAATGCTTGTGTTTGTCCATTTGATGTGGATAGTGGTCAAGGTCAAGGTTCAGGCGGTTATGCTGTTCATGCTCATCACTTCGAGGGCGCCCTGGACGTTTCCAAGAGCAGAACATGTCTATGAGCTGCATGGCAAGCTCAAGTCGATAGGACAGGCAGTCCCTCTTGGCTGAACCTTTTTTTGCATGGTCAGCTGGCCTAACATGTGCCTCCATTATGTAGCTATTCAAAATAGCAGATTCCACTATATAATAAAACACCCTCTTCCACCACTTGTTGCTACGTCTTTTAGTCGTGGGTCATCTGGTCGTTACCATCAACCCTCCTCATGTTACGCTGCTAATCAGGCACAGAAGTGGGACATGCAACTTCAACCTGGGTACCAGTACCAGTTCATCTCTTCACTGTGCATGTAGTACCAGCTCATCTCTTCACTGTGCATGTAGTACCAGCTGGAGGCTCAGCTACATGCATAGTCAACAGAAAGTATATGTTACGCTTGTCCACCCAAACAGAAGCAAGAAGGGCGCCATTAGAGCGGTAATCCATAAAGCCATGGTTTCCCTTTGTAGCCTTGGTTACCAAGTCTTTGTGGAAACCCACTTTGTTAGGACGTGCAGTCCCACATGCATTTATTCCATGATTATAAAGGTGATGGCAGGGGGTGGGGGACGTATAATAATTATCGGTATATAAGCAAAAACCACTATTCTCCAGGCCAGACATCAGATCCAACACTACCTTACTACATAAACCTACACTATTAGTACTATCCTCCACAGTCTTGCCTGTATATATTTGAAAAGTCTCTTGATGTACCCATTTGTAGCATCCACCAGTACAAACACCTTGATATCCCATTTTGTCGGCTTATCTTTTAGGTAGTGTTTGAAACCTAATCTGCCCTTGAAGGGGATCATGGCTTCATCAATAGTGCAGTCCTGGTGAATAATGTATTCAGATTCAAACTTTGGAACAACTAAATCTAGAAGTTTCCGAACCTTGAACAGGCGATCATATCCTGACTGACCATGTGGGATCTGAGTTGAGTTGTCAGCTAGATGGATGCATCTGAACAACTGCTGGAATCTATTGATGGGCATGACATCAGAGACTCCACGGACATTCAGGGGGTACTTGGTAGTCCAGTAAAGCTCTAACCGAGCTTGCACAGTTATATCCATATACAAAAGAATTCCCCCAAAAGCTTTCATCTCCTGTACTGTCACATCAGTCCAGGGCCGTGCATGTGAGCTAGTTCCACACACTGTGGCAGCAGAGCGGTTAGTTTCCAGCACAAGTAAATTAAAAACTACTGGAGAAGAGTTGAAGAGGAGAACTTTCAGGCGTAATTGAAGCTGATACCAGACCAGGTGTCTTTGAGTATGAAAAACAAGTACCAGATAGCTGCTGTCTCACCCAGACACCTCCAAAAGGGTCAAGACCACTAGAACTACCAGAACAGCCAGTATGAGATGTAGACAGACCAACAGTAGCTGGGCCAGCAGATGGCAAAGATGGGCCAGCAGCAGGCAAAGATCAGGCAAAGATGGGCCAGCGGCAGGCAAAGATGGGCCAGCAGCAGGCAAAGATGGGCCAGCAGCAGGCAAAGATGGGCCAGCAGCAGGCAAAGATGGGCCAGCAGCAGGCAAAGATGGGCCAGCGGCAGGCAAAGATGGGCCAGCGGCAGGCAAAGATGGGCCAGCGGCAGGCAAAGATGGGCCAGCGGCACTAGACAAACCAGTTCTGCGTTCTCGACATCTACCTCTATGACCTCTACCTCTAGATAACTCCCTATCTCTACTTCTAGATCTCTGTCTCGGCCATGCTGTGGAGCAGTAGGTGCTGGAGCATTAGGTGCTGGTTCCGAGTCATCAAAGGAGGTCCTGATGGCTCAGAGGACCCTGAAGAGGAAGGGCGGGAAGGGCCTGGAATTCCCATAGCCACTGAAGATAGAGGAGATACCATAGACGTAGAGGAAAGGACTGGAGAGGTTATCATAGCCACTGGAGAAGGGCCTAGAGGTGATGCCATATGCACAGAGGAAGGGCCTGCAGGGGGTATATGACAAGAAAACAGCTAGTCAAGCTGTGTGAACAAGAAACTGAGCTAGACAAGCTGAGGAAGGGCCTAGAGGGAACTTATGAACATGAAAACAGAGCTAGTCAAGCTTGTGAACAAGAAACTGAGCTAGATAAGATGAGGAAGGGCCTAGAGGAGACATATGAACATGAAAACAGAGCTAGTCAAGCTGAGCTCACCTTCAAAGCTCCCAATATCCTCCTCCTCATCAACAGAATCAACAAAGCTAGCTGGACTAGCTGGCTGGTCAAAAATGACAGCTCTGCTAAGAGCAGCTACTGTACCTCCTCAGGCTGAATCACTGTCTATCCTCTGTAGGCATGGACCTCCTCTCCTTCATCACAGCTTGAATCGTCTTCTGAGAGGCCGAAATCACTATCGTAGCACATCGCTAGCACGTCAGCAACGGTAAACTTTTGTTGAGACTACATTTCAATCGCTAGTTGAAAAGACGGCATCACGCGCTACCGTGGTTACCGGTATAATAGGATTTCAATCTTTTTTCTACTGCTAGAGCAATTCTCTAGGTGCATGCCTGTGTAATTTAAGGCACTAAATACCATTTTAGAGATTTTTTTTGGTAGAGTGCATTCACTCTCGCGTGTATGTCACGTGTCTATCAGTGAAAGAGATAATCTATCACCTTCTTATGTGTTATTGTATTACCTTCCCAGTATGCCCATATTTGGTAGTATGATTGTGGTCACCATCATGAGTTCAGAGTTCACCCCGTCTGTGTTTGCCGTTTCATATGATTCCCACTCTAGCTAACTACATAGGTATCACATATCACACTCTTCATTGTGTGCTGCACATGCAGCCATTGCAACAACAGGTCTCGAGCATTCAAACAGGCACTGTCAACTAGACTGCTCTCATGAAGGGTTGTCCAAGTGAAGATAAAATTGAAACAGACTGGAATAGCAGTCGAGCAAGACAAGTATAGTGGCATGGTGCTCCTACATTTCTGGGTCCTGTCCTCTATTCTAAGTTCTTGTCTAACTGCTGATGTTAATCATGCTGAATAGCTCCACCCACTTCCTGGAATCATCATTTAATTTATTACTTTTGGCTAGTGCGCAAAAAAGACACTGCACGTGCTACTAGTAAAAATTTGAAAAGTAGATGAATGAACAATACTATTCCGCAGTGTTGGTCAGTCTGCCTCTGGTGTTGATCAGTCCATCTCTGGCTATTCACAAGCCACTGCTCCAGCTGATTCACCGGCCTCACATCCCTCCTCTCAAGACAATGCCTTGGGTGATGACCACAAAGAGGGTGGGATACCTGTATAGAGCATCCAGACTTTGAAGCTAGACCTGATTCTAGAGTGTGTGGTTAGAAGCAGTGATGGTATCCCTTGAGAGAGACCTTTTCTTTTTGTGGGAGAAATTGGTCCTTGGCAATAAGCAGTTGAGAGAGGAGGAAGACCAACACTGTGGGGCTGAGGCTCCACTCGGTGTCATCCTCACTCCTGCCAACACTGTGGGGCTGAGGCTGCACTCTGTGTCATCTTTACTCCTGCCAACACTGTGGGGCTGAGGCTCCACTCTGTGTCATCCTCACTCCTGCCAACACTGTGAGGCTGAGGCTCCACTCTGTGTCATCCCCACTCCTGCCAACACTGTGAGGCTGAGGCTCCACTCTGTGTCATCCCCACTCCTGCCAACACTGTGAGGCTGAGGCTCCACTCTGTGTCATCCCCACTCCTGCCAACACTGTGAGGCTGAGGCTCCACTCTGTGTCATCCCCACTCCTGCCAACACTGTGGGGCTGAGGCTCCACTCTGTGTCATCCCCACTCCTGCCAACACTGTGAGGCTGAGGCTCCACTCTGTGTCATCCCCACTCCTGCCAACACTGTGGGGCTGAGGCTCCACTCTGTGTCATCCCCACTCCTGCCAACACTGTGGGGCTGAGGCTGCACTCTGTGTCATCCCAACACTGTGAGGCTGAGGCTGCACTCTGTGTCGTCCCCACTCCTGCCAACACTGTGGAGCTGAGGCTCCACTCTGTGTCATCCTCACTCCTGCCAACACTGTGGGGCTGAGGCTGCACTCTGTGTCATCCCAACACTGTGAGGCTGAGGCTGCACTCTGTGTCGTCCCCACTCCTGCCAACACTGTGGAGCTGAGGCTCCACTCTGTGTCATCCTCACTCCTGCCAACACTGTGGAGCTGAGGCTCCACTCTGTGTCATCCTCACTCCTGCCAACACTGTGGAGCTGAGGCTCCACTCTGTGTCATCCCCACTCCTGCCAACACTGTGGGGCTGAGGCTGCACTCTGTGTCATCCCAACACTGTGAGGCTGAGGCTGCACTCTGTGTCGTCCCCACTCCTGCCAACACTGTGGAGCTGAGGCTCCACTCTGTGTCATCCTCACTCCTGCCAACACTGTGGAGCTGAGGCTCCACTCTGTGTCATCCTCACTCCTGCCAACACTGTGGAGCTGAGGCTCCACTCTGTGTCGTCCCCACTCCTGCCAACACTGTGGGGCTGAGGTGATCAATTTGCAAGGCTCAGGCTTAGCTGTAGTAAGAGCGAGGGACGTGACTATTATCATGCAACTATCAATGGCAATGGCTCCGATAATAGTATGCATCCCTTCTAAGCTGAAGCCTTCAGGCAGGCCTGGGCA